>JAAIJJ010000243.1:0-14687 GCA_020976545.1 Fusarium sp. Barmshour
CTAGGCCCTACCCAAGTAGTTATTCCGTAATAAGAAATGTGACGCTTGATTGAGAGTCTCTTCGCAATATTACATGACATGCCATGACTGCAATGTTAATCGAAATTGAATAAAACTTGGCTTGGAATGCTAATTCGAGCCCTAAAGAAGAGATAGTAATTTAATTTGGCCGAAAAATGTGCTGGTGGCTTTAAACCCCAAGTCGAATTTGCCACTGGAGTTTGATGTGAAAACCTCTTGAAGTTCCCTAATCACCCTGCGATTGGCACCCAACTTTCTTGTCCGTCCATCTCAAGCCCGTGCGAGTTGCGCATATGCCTTTTGAAGTTATCCTTCCTGCTGTTCGAGATATCCTTTCGGCAGATAGAACAATGTAAAACTTTGCCAGAGATACCCAAAACCGCCGCAAGAGAGCGGTGATAAACTCGAACATGCTTTTTCATATCCTCTTGTTCCGCTCTTTTTTCTGGGCAAACTGGACAGATAACCGGCGTATAGTGATTGCGAGCGTGTTTCCTATATTGTCAACTTCCACTCGTGAGAGAAGGAATAGTTTGACTCACGTCACACGACTTGGTAGTTTGTAAGTTTTGCGAGGAGTCCTACATTTTGGATACTTACAGAAGTATCCTGTAAGTTTACTGCCATGGGCATAATGGTGAATTGGAGGCAGTTTATCTTCCTGGAAGAGCTGTGGAGTTCGTCGCCGCTCTTCGTTGCTCCTACCCGACGCTCTGTTGACCGAATTGACCATGGCTGTGCTGTGTTCATTTGGCGGGGTCTGATCATAAGATCCAATGCCAGATACATCTGGGCTGTTTGGAACAGCGGTTGAAGACTAATGCTCGTCGCTTTGATCAGAGGCATGGGTACGGTTGAGTAGAGCAGCTGCATCGACTGTTGGATGGAGCTCAAGTTCGCGCAACGATACATATTGGGCCAGTTCTCCCCCAGCAATAGTTGAGCGATCTTCCATCTCTCTTTTTTGTAATACTCACTAACAAGCATTCCAGGGACGTAGCGAGAACCAACTGAGGGAATATATTCTGTCAGGCTGTGTCAGACCATTGGTTCAACAAATGTAGTACTGAAGCGGATGTAGACGTAGTACTATATACTTGCAAGGTTTCTTTTTGGAAATCTTTTTGCTGTAGGAAATTTGGGTAAATAGAATTTTATAAGTAAAAAGTAAAATAGTTGGAGGAGTGAACTTTTAGCCCCAGACTCGTATTTGGCTCATCCTGCAGACTCAAATTGTGCTAATGCTTGACAAGGTCAATTTGATTGGGCTGTTGCAAGTGCGACAAGATATCGATGATACAATCTTGTTTGCGACTTCAGCTACAAGGTATCAACGCAAGATCCCATTGGCCATTATGCAAGAGGCATACCAATTTAGCTATGGGCATGACGTGGTTACAACCGACCGTTCGCTCGTCGCCCAATCAGCAATGGACTTTCAAGCCGCAATATGTCTGAGGCCTGCCACGCTGCTTGGCGTGAAATCCCTGATGCAATGGCATGGCTTATCTCTACGCATTTCATGAACGGACTACAACGCGATCGGTAAATATCATACACGTTAGCTCTCAATAGGCATCAACCCTCTGCCTTGACTACTTGCATTTAGTAACCCTTGCCCAACTTGTGGAATAAGGTATTTGCGAATATGGGTGAGTATTTAGCAAAGCTATTATCGCATTACGTTGGCTTATTATTAGAATCGAAAGGAGTTCAGCGACCGCTTCTGGTCGCTCCAGAGCGGGCGTTAGTCAAACGTTTCTATCCTCCCCTTTTGTTATTAATCGCCTTGAGATCCATGTGTCCACGACGAAGACTAGGAGAGGACCCAGAATTCGATGCTTTGACAGGCCTGGAGCCACTTTTCCGAGCATTTGTCTCCAAAATTGCATTCTTTTGTTGCACCGAGGTTGGTAGCGGAGCAATCTCGGCTTGTGCTGTGTTACAGCGGCCCGATTGTATCCAGTATGTGATTGGTTTCAACCAGCAAAGTTCAGCGAGACGTGAAAAGGTCCAAGCCAGCATAGCTTCTATTCTACATCTGTTCTCTGCAATTCCGCCAGAACATAGTGCGGAACGAGAAAACCTTCGGATCCAGGCCCTACACGCATCGCTTGAGTTGTGCAAAAGTCGGGTGAATGGATACTTGAAATCGCTCAAAGTCCATCTGCAAGAGTGTATTGAAGCCTGTGAGCGTGAAAGCACCCAGGAGAGTAGGTTCTGTATATTCAGTTTGCAGTTTGCACATGGAGCTGACAAGAATTAGGTGAATCGACTCAAAATGAAATGTCCCAAGTCCTACGCCTTTTAGAAGCCTGTTTTGACACATGTCACTCTGAACCAGGTGAGTGTTTGAATCGTTTTACTCAGAGTGAATTGCCCATCTAATGATCATTCATTCAAGTAAATCGCTTTATCGTATGTGACTTGATTACTTCTTTAAGCAACTTTTTCAAGTCCCATATCTTTGTCGATGTCAGGCGTCGCTTGGCGCGTGAAGATAGCATGATGTCAACTACATACTGGTCAGACTTTGTTCATGTCGCGGGTCGACTGCTTACCTATAAGCGTGCAGTGGACTTGATGGATTTAGTCGCAAAGATCTGGCCTCAGCTCTTTTCAGACTTTCAGATCTGCATGATACCATCGAGTTCAACAGTGTCTGATGATTCTTTCAAGAGCCAGTCTGGCGTTCTTCCTATAAAGCCTTGGACAGCTGACCAGATCATGAGCAAAATGTCTAGCGATGAGTCATTATTGGGTCGTTTTGCAACACAGCTAGGCTCGCTTTCTGTCCACGACATAGACGCTAAGGTCTCTGAACTTTGGCGTAGTGCACCTAAACCAACGGTGCATGCGGAAGTGCTGGTGCATGATTGGCTGGAAAACACCGAGGGTGGAATCCGCCCTGAACGGTTTTTCAATCGTTGGAAATTCATCGGATCAAGCAAACCACCCTGCAAACTGTGCTCTTACTTTTTCGATGAATATCCAACCGATGTTCAAGTCCGGCCCTCTCATCAAAATGCGTATTTTGCCTGGCGGATGCCTGATGTGTACGAGTATCAAGGCGAGGAATCAAGCCGTAAACGAATGCTCGTAATGGATAGTATCAAGACTCGAATCAGAGCAGACGTTGTGCGAGTTCTGTCGGAGAAGCTAGCTGATGGACGGCCTCATGATTCAAGTGCATATATATCCTTGTGGCGTGGCATAGCGCCAGGTCCTCCCAACAACCCTATCTCACTAGAAGCGACTGCTCAGTTTCTCAAATCGTGCACGCTTTCGACAACGCACGAACAAGGTGCCACTGATAGAGAGTCGGCCAAGGAAGTGGTAAAAGTGTTGGATGAGAATGAAGAGGTGCTAGATGTGAACCATGAAGAGGAATTACTTTTCAAAGGTAGATCAGCTGTCCGAAAGACTGTACAGAACCGACTGGGAGAACAATAGCCAGTTAGTTTGAATAAGAATCATTCTTTGCCTACCCTTCCTCCAACCCACTTCAATGAGTGAATATCGTCATTGAAAATCTTCCTATGTCGTTGAGAGTGGAGCCACCTCCGCAAGCAACTAAAATCACTTACCCTACTGTCGCAATCCAAATATTAAATAGCACGCTTTAAACATTGCCAGCAGTTAACAAAGACTTTAATATAATAATCAGAAGTCACCAAATGCAATACTTATTTTTTTTTCTTTTCTTTATGTTGCACCATTGTTTGTCGTAGTAATCAATCAATTTGTGAGAATACTCTTAGCGTTCCTTCGTCTCCAAGCTCAAGAAAAATGCTGCTCTCTCCAAACTTTTGTCCCCTTCACCCAAGGCTTTCTTTACTTCCGATTCAGCCCACTTCCGGCACTCTTTTGTACTTTTTTCTTTTTCCCTTCGAACCTCTGCCTCCCGCTCATCTAGCTTTCTTCGTTCTTCCGCAATCCGCTGCAGCTTCCTCTCCCCTCGACTTTGTGCCTCCTGTTCCTCCCGGCTCAAGCCTTCAACCGTTTTTCCAATATCGAGTCGAACCTGTGCAACGATATCGCCATACTCTTTGACCTTCAAGATCTCCGTAAACTCAACTGCATCATCTAGAAACTTCTTTATTCTAGACCAGCCGAGAGGTGTTCGGTTAAAGGCTATGTCTTGGATTTCGGCTAGTGATTGCAGTAGACCTCTGCTCAGTTGCATGTCGGAAGTCTGCTGTAAATCCATGAGCTCGTTCATCCACGTAGTAAGCGGTACCGATTCAACACAATCCCAGCCGCGTTCGCGCAGCATTCCTGCCAGACTTCTCCGCCCATAAGCAAAACATGCTCCCTCAAGGACTTCTTGTAAATGGACTATCAACTTGTGCTGACTGCTAAAGGGTAGGCAGATTGTGTTCTGCTCCTTCTGTGCACAGTCCCCGCATGCTCCTACCTCATAAGGTCAGTGAGTATATCAAGACATTGACGAGCATGGACCTGAGCTACATACTTTCCGGGGGTTTGGACTTCTTCACTCGAGTTTCGTATACTTCTTCTGCATAATCTGTAATAGGAGGCTCCTCTTGGGGCCAGGATTCATCCTCTACACGCGCCTCTTCTATTGGCGACTCTTCTTCTGAGGTCTTTGCTGGCTCTTCCTCTAGGGTCTCTTCTGGGGTCTCTGCTGAGGCCTCTTCTGGCGCTTCTGCTGCCACCAAGAGCTCCCAGTCGGATTTCTCCTGTGTGACTTCGGCAGGTTCCGTACTTATGGCTTCTTCTTCAGCAATAGCAATGGTCAAACCAGGAAATCGTTCCTGCGCAATACATTCGGATATAAATACCCTGTTCTTCAAGAGTCTTTTCACCACAGATACGAGTGTATCCATTCCATATTGGTTGACCAGTGCCTCGACATCGGGACGATCATGGATTGACGCGAGGGCTCTTTTAATTGTAACAGAAGAATGCTTGGTTTTCTTCGCCCATTTCCTGCCAAGCTCGCCGATCGACTCAATATCTCTGAGTACTAATTAGATAGCCCTTTCGTCAGGGCGTTGTCGATGGCATATGCTACAGCGCCCTTCATGGTATGGCACTTGGTAGTGATCTGCCATAATGAGGCAACTGCAGAACTCCACGGGATCATCGTATAATACGTCTTGGGTATTGGACTCATAGGTGTAGACCGCCATTCTAAGAGTCAGAGTCAGAGTTATTGAATAGGTTATTAACCAGTTCAGATACAGAGGATTTTAATACTATTCACAAAGAAATTAAATAGAGGAGTCAATCATGTTTGTGTCGGTCGTCATGGTGCGGGGTTTGAGAAACATCAGGCTTGGCCTACCCTGCAAGGTTGCCTTGTTGCCTCCCTTAGTCCTACGTGTCTCAATACCCCACCTTACTCGGCGCTCAATCAAATACGGATTTGATATCTTTCGAGAGTCACACAGCATAATTCAGGGATGACTGCAGTGGTTCCGGCAGCCGTGACCTGTTTATTGCTCATGGAGGTTGAAAATATGCAGCCGATTCTATTTACATTCATGCCCCATGCGGCCGAGTAACCAAAGATTGTATTTCGACGAATCATAATGTGACTACCCTTATCTAAAGCTGCACACCCAATGGCCATGTGCATCAGCTACGTGGCCAGTTGCCCACCATTGACCCCCTGTGCCCGGACTGACATGTGTCGAAGTCTGCCTTGTTCACCCCAGCGAAAGGTCTGTTGTGGCTGCAGCCGGTCAGGCTGGCCTCTTTCAAGCCTCCGACAGGGCCCACAACGGACCCAAAAACGGCTGCAAAGAGTCCTTCTTACAGCTTGGTCCGCTGCAGGCTTGTATAAGTAACTTTAAACACCACTATAATTACTATAATAGCGATTGTACCCTAACATTCTCTCCCGTGGCGTACTGGTTATGCGCGACTTGTTACAAAATGCAGTTTTTAATCACATGAGGTATTATCCAGGAGGCCTTAGGTGAGACATGCTGCATGGATGCCTGGGCGCCTAAGTCTTGAATCAGGCTCTCAGACCAACATCATCTGCACAACAATAAAGTCTTTTAATTTGTTGACTTGAGGCTTAAGTGATAACGCATCAGATAAATGAACTTTGCTCGTTCGCTGATCTTCGATTGCAATCTGAAAAGAGGCAGTGCCGAGAGTTTACTCAGACTATCAATCTTATAGCTTTCATCTCAAACCTTAGCGTCATAGGCGACTTTATGGTCTTGATAGCATAATGTTGTGCCTTGACATACCCGTTCCCCGCTGTGTCCAGAAACTCATCTTTGAGCCACCGGTTTGCTTGCCAACTTTGCAGGACATCGAAGCTGTGAATCTCATCAGGAAGTTCGGCGACGAATTTGGACGATGGAGAGACGAAATCGACCAGGCATGCAGTCTCGCATCTGGCCCATCCGACGTGGTCATACTTCTGGAGCGACCGCATGAATCGCAAACTTACCATGGAACCTTTGGCGAGTTTGTGAAGCGATGCAAGACGCTGAAGAGCGTTGATGAACTTATCAGATTCAGCTCCAAGGGAGCTCGGAGTATTCATACTGTCACTGTCCTTGACGCATTCTCCTTCAAACCCGAGGATTCAACACCCATTCCCTCGGAGCGATGCCATCAGCTGATCGAGGAAATCTTAAAACTGAAGAAGCCTAAAGCTGTTCTATGTTGTTGGAATCAACCTTGCGAACAGCCATTTGTCGCTCAATTCAAGTCGCACGGAGTTGGTACATGGCCATTTCGCCATGAAGTGGACATAGAGGGGTTTTCTACAATCGCAATGCGATCATTCCACCCAGCTGCGGCCGTCTGTTACGATGAGTCGCGGAAGGCTTGTTGCCGAATGCTGCTCATCTCTCATTTTGTTCTAGCATTTGCTCAATTGGCAGGCTTAACCACAGTCCCTGACTGGATGCAGACGGTCTGTGAAAACAGCTCCACGGAATACTAGTAAGTCCTCAGCGTTCTTACTGCAAGAATACAACCTAACCTTTCAGTGAATCCCGACGTAATGGCTTGAGAAATCTCGATAATTTGACAAAGACGCCTGTTATCTTAAGCATTCTACGGAAGATGATGGGACTTAAGAGAGATCGAACGGTCTATCCACTCTCCGAAGGCAGATTTGCTGAACATCAACGCCAGCAGGTAAACGCACTGTTAAGACAATTATTCGCCTCAGGCTACAACAAAGGGCCCCAGGATATCACAAAGCTCTGTCTTTTATGGAGGGATTACAAGTATTACCAGCTCTCCACGCGGCAAGACATACTCAGCCGATTAATAGAACTTGGAAGCCGGCAAGGCTCGTACCAGGGCCAGGGGGCCGTTTCAACGCTTTCGCCCGCTCGCAAAAGCTACTACGTTGGGTTTGCAGATGATGAAGATGATGACGACCTTGAGAAACAGTTGGCTTCTTTGAACATTCATGAAAACGCATCATCAGTTGACGATGAGTTAGTGACTCTTGCGCGGCTGCAAAAGCGATTTTCTCATCAGAAAGACCACCTTCAGAGAATCGAAAACGTCGCAACTGAAGTGTTATCCCATATTCAGCTGAGCGTCGAGCTTCAAATTTCTATTTTTAGCCATGATAGAACCGATCTCTCAAAGATTATTGCAGAACAAGCTAAGGACATGTATCGTTACCTGGGTGAGGTAACAGCGCAAATCATGGCAACACCAGCAGTTCTAGCGGGACAAGAAGGCCTAGTTCATCACGAGGAACAGCCGAGAAGATCCTTGGCCCAGCGTCCCGATGCTCGCAGTATCATGGACTCTGTTATCTTGGATGTTGAAATATTATCAAACCGGGCATTTCGCTGCATCTTGCTTTGTTCAGGATTAATCGCCCAAGGGAGGATTCTTTCTAGCCCATCACAAGATTCAAATGACGATGTGATGGACACAATCTTCGGCGTGCCCAACAACCTTGAAGACATGTCGGCGAGCATTAAGTCTACTCTCAATACTTTACTGCGTCTTCGGGAGCAACTGGACAATCCTAACCAACTGCTCAAGCGCGAACATCATGTCAAGCTACCATATAAAGACAAAGGTTTTGGTGCATTATACGAACAAATAGGGGAACGGGCTTCATTACAACGGCCCTCTACAGATTTATAGTCGACATCGTGATAGGGTAGCTGCGAGAGATTTTTAACGTTATTGTCACGGCATTTTGCAAGAAATCACAGCTCTTGCTAAGTAATCAGCTCTGTGTTTTCAGGTTGCAGACTGTGTTAGGTTAGCAAGCGGAACGTTGTTAAAGAATGACCGTAAGTCAACATATGATATGTAGCGTTTATTTAATAAATGACTGAATAAAATCAATAAATGGATTTATTCCACCCGAGAGAATACACCTCATAGAACTTACAACGTTTTATCTCGTCGTTGAGACATCTGGTATGCGGTTCTATCTTTTCGAGGGCTGATACACTAAACAAAACCCACCCAGCCTCGCCGGCTTTCCCCTGCTAAGAAGCATAAATAACAAAGCATTGTATGCCAAGTTTAACCACTACGTTATTTCTTTCCTATCTAGGAACTTCTCGCAAATAAATAAAAACTGCCAGCATTTATTCTATTGCAATAATCTGACCTAACTAGCTTGGCCCCCTTCATATTACCTGATTAAATACTTTTTGACATATATGATATTTTTGTCTATGAAACAAACCTTCGATCAAGATTTTAGATAAGGTGGATAATGTATAACAAATAAAGTACGCGATCACACGCGTGTGTGACGCGCGCGCAGCTCGAAATGGGACAAACAAGTTGCTGTGGTATGGGTTACATGGGAATAAACCGGAGATAGACAGTCAATTGAGAAATGGACAGGGGTAGGCGACAATTAGGGGCACACGACAATTAGGAATAGAAGGGTAGGAGATCAAGAGGAGATAAACTGAATATAACTAGGCGGAAATTACTGTTATTAAACCATCTGATCTGCCGTGACAGGGGCGCGTGGCGTGCACGGGCCATGATTTCGTGTATCAGGACCCAATACCAAATGGCACGGACCATCAAATCATGTATCAGGACCTGATACGGGAGGTAATTGGTACAGTAGGACGGCTTCAGAAGGTCATCAGCACACGGCGATATAAGATTCCGGATCTATGTTCCTCCGCTGCTAGAATCTTCACTGTCCTCGTCATTACAGAATACCGAATCAGATTTAACAAGCTCTTTAGGCAAGTTTTCGGATGTAGGTGTATCGGCGAGCCGACTCGCGATCTCCACCTCATCAATCGACACTACTGCGGCCAGAAGTGGATCGTCTTCATGATCGACACAAGGGAGCCATCGGGCGTCGCCCTTCGTACAGCATCTGGATAACGCAGCAGGGTTATCTTCACACACGGACCAGGCTATCAGGCTCAGATCCGCTGAATAGCTTAGGAGAAACGCCGTCACCTTCATATGAGGTATCTGTGATTTCTTTTTTCACGAGGAAATAGAAAAAAGAAGATTCGAAAAGCATCCAGAACCAATCCATAGGGCTGTCGTAACGCAGGGTGATATTGACCATGTTTTGCAATGAGTCATGGGTTTCTCGCTGATGCGCTGCTGCCTGAGGCGGAAATTCCGGAATTGTGTCTCATGATTTCACTCTAAACTCCTGGTCTGCTGCGTGTCTTTTCTTTCTTTTTTAGTTTCTCTTTTCGGGGACTTATCGAACCCAGAATCTAGGTCGCTCGATGCCAGTCGTCCTCTCCCATAGTACATCATGGCTTTTAACTTGCAGGAGTTCCATTGGCCCTGTGATATTGGCTTTCGCGTTGAGGTGCATGACAATCATCGCCTCCGAAACTGCACGTTCGATGAGCATGGGAACATAATAGCGCGCAATCCTTCGCGACTCGGTGACGCCCAAGCGTGCCGTGACCATCTCTTGTGGCAGGGGCCGGGAGGGCCATTTGTCTCGTTCTTTACCAATTGGAATGCAGCCCTGCGACGGCGGCAGTGGACGATAGAACAGGGTGCTATCGAAGTTGTTATTGTCGCCGTTTGGTTGAAGGAATTATCCGGAACCTACGATGCCTTCGCCATAGCCCGTGTCCTTGGTCTCGAAAAGCTCGACAAACCCGACCTATTCCTATACGAAGTGTTGATCCACGGGGAAATATCTGCCGACAGCTACAGGATATTGGCTATGTTTCCTGGTATACAGTCGACTGTGGGCGTCGCACTCTGTGTTCCTAGAATGAACATGATGGTCGAGGTACCGGGAGACTTCATTGCGGGGGTCCAAGTCAGGACACTCATTTGTACCCGGCAACTACCCGACCCTACCGTCAAACTTGGAGACGAAATATACATACACGCTGGGAAAAGGGACGACGCTAAACTTTTTCCCTTAGTTCTGTCCATGGCAAACCTCGCATATTTGTACGAGTCAAATGCAGCTGGTATAGTGATTACCTGCCCATCTGCAGGTTTAGGATGGCGTATTGAGGCCGTCGTGCAGTAGCACAGCTGAGAATATATAATATTGACTCATAATCATTGCTTGTACCTGCTTCGACATCAGAACTGCTTCTAAATCGAACCCTAAGATTTTCACAGAGGTAATTATAACTATCTAAGCTGTCTTCCCTGTGTGATTTCTTGTTGTTGAATCAAAAACGGGTTGATTGTGTTAGGTCTAAGTTACATATATTCGAGAGTAGCACAGCTCCTTGCATAGTATCGGCATCCTAGCCAGTAGCAGATCGGACCACTTTCGTCACACGGTCTCAACACATCTGACTAACCTGCATGATAAGTGAGTTGATCAGTCAAGCGAGTGGACAAAAAACCCCTTGACATCCAATATTACTTAAACGCTTGGTTAACAACTATCAACTATGCCTCATTCAAGCAAAGAGGCGATCTAATATATGCCAATAGGGGAAGTAGCGTTCGAGTTGGGAGGATTGTGAAGGTCTGTTAGATTCGAGTGCTGGGCACGGAGTATTATTGAGACAACGGAAAAGTCGATCACCGCAGATAAGCAAGTAGACCATACGGTACTTCAAGGTATAACTAATTCACTGACAGGTATCAACACCATCCTAATCTCTACTTGTGACCTGCATCACACTTTCTTCATAATTTCTCATGATCAATCCAATTCGAGACCAAATACCGCCAAAAGATGCTTACGAAATACATTTTCACCCTAGTAGTCAGACAGAGACAGATGTATTACGCCCGGTAGGCCACCGCCCATAGGGCTCTAAAAACTAAAAATACATACATTTCGCCAATTGATGTCCTGATCTCGCAGAGCCCCTACGTTTCCTGCCTTGTTCTTCTCTGTCTCTTCATTCTTCTCCTTCTAGATCCCCGTATCGGTTAGTGGTAGCAGATCAACTTGAAGCCTAATTCCTCCAAGTGTTCAGTTTCCTATCTTCGGCGGCTGAAGCAGTGTCTGCTATTGGTTGTACGAGGGGTAGCTGTTGTTAGTAGATATTTTTCAGCAATTGGTAGGTGAGTGGTGTTGAGCTACACAACCATGAAGCTCAGGACTATTTCTATTGTATTTCCTGCGATCATCCATTCCAGGACTGGCATAGTATCAGCCAGGTTTGTGACCTTGTTGCCATGTTTTATTATACCGTTTAACTTACATTCCAAAGCACCTATGCGGCAAGGCTCATCGCACAACCACCGTCCAATGTCCCTTTTGCAAAGACTTGCAAGGAACTGCCACCGGACTAGCCCATCATCTCGAGAGGGGATGTTGCTCTAAAGCTCCTCTCAACCGTGATAAACTTTATGCGGCTATCCGCCAGCGAGACCCGGGCGGTATTATTTCCAACAGGTTACTTACTTGGTCTGGTACTGTAACCTATGCCGCCACAGAAAAAGCATGGAATGACCAAGCTGAGGCTTATGAATGTTATCTTTGCCATTGTCTCTTTGGTAAACTGGGGACTTTGAACCAACACTTAAGCTCCCCTACTCATCAGTCGAAACTCTATCACTGCCCGGGAGCCTCTTGCAGAAAGGACTTCACGACTCTTGCCGCCATGATCAACCATCTGGAGAGCGAGAGTTGTGGGTATATGCGTTTTGATGTCGTTCAGAAGAGGGTCCAGTATATTGTAGATCCACGTCGTATGATTCAAGCATGATAATAGTACCGTTGGTTTAACAATCGTGGTAACCAGGTAATAAACTAGGTTTATATTAGCTAAGAACATTAAGCGTAATACCAAATGAAGTATGCTATTATCCCTTTTGATATTAATACAAGTTGAATTTCCTAATATGACCAATTTTTATTACAAGAGATGGTTTCGTTTCCCATCTCAAGCTTGAGCAAAAGATGACCTCACACAGCCCTAGGGTGAAGATCGATAGCGATTACAATCTCAAAGATGTTTTCAAACATAGCGCTCCAGTCATCCATAATGCGCTCGAACCCATCTGCTGCGTCTTCTTCCAGAGTAATAATTTAAATATTAAACCAACAACACTAAAACGCCAGCCCAGGCAAGGGCCATAGATACTAAATCCTTTAATGCTTAAAATCGCATATACCACTTGGGGAGCATGTTCCTTCATTCTGATGCTTCCCTGTTATCGTGGCTGTTAAATGCGAGGCTTGGATCCCATCTAGTCAGCCGTACATGAAACCCCACAAGCCTGTTGTTTCAATATTTACGGCTGGCAGGAATACCTGTCATTTGCTGAGCAGCGCATTGTCGGTAGTAGACGGACTTATAGGCGCCCACGGTTTCGGCATCGCCCTTTAGGTTTGTAATAGGCTTCTTTCCCGAGAAAAAGCTTTTATCTCCAGGGCATTTAGACCCGCTGGGGAACCTGTCGGGCGTAGATCCGTCTGAGCGTTGCTAACAGCCTTATCATACAACTACTGTAGACTGTTATAGGTGCAAGGTTGTGATTGGGGTCATGGTCAGAATCAGATGAGGATCCCGGCAAGGGGCGATTGTAGCTCGCAGAGGCGTGATCGTTGAAAGCGAATTTAAAGCAATCTTTTTGGCCATTGAGAAATATACACCAGCTGCATCTTACCTTGTCATCCTCCAAGCTTGTCTAGACACATTTAACACTATTGAGAAACTGGAGATCCTGCAGGTCGAAGACACGCAGCTCGTCTTCTACCTTATCTATAGCCAGGGATAACTTCTCCTGGATCGTGCAGGAATGTCTGGAGCCCAAACGAGTATTGTCATACCACTTGGGCCTCCTTAGACCCTTTATCATCTCCTTAGTACCATCAATGCTCCACCCATCAAACGGTTGCGTAATCCGTGGGCTGAGAATACCATGTTTACTTAGCTCCTTCGTCAGAACACCCAAGGACATAGATGAGCATTCATAGGAACACTCTGTTTCCTCCAGAAGACGGTCAAGAAGGTCGTAGATTGCAGAGAATAATTTATCCAGAGAGTCCTGACGTGCTTCATCAATTTCTTCTGCGTCCTGAATCAGCAAAGGCTATAGTCTCACAGTCTTATCAAGCTTACCAAGAATATAAGTTGGAAGGGGGAGGAGGCCTTCGCACTCGATCAACTTCCCACTGTGTCGTAATGCAAGTCGAGTCATCTTTTGGAAAATATCTGAATGTGTAAAAACCCAGGATATGAGCATATAGAGAATGCAGTCTCGTCCGTAGACCGTGGGTAGTTCCGACTTTAAATTCTCCAGCCAAATCTCGACGTGTAGCTCAATGCTCTCATGGCAGTCATAGTAGTCCACAATGATGGCCAGCTTTGCAAGCATTTCGAGGCTGACTAACCTTGGGACATCTCGGTGATAGCCGTGTATGATAGTTAGGATGATATTGAACGCTTCCGGATCCCAATCGCTCGCTTTTACTTGATGAAGTCCCGAGCCATCGGTCTTCGACTCTGTAAAAGGACGAGAAAACATCTTTTCAAAGTAGGATGAAGCTAATGCTAGGTGTTTTCCTGAAACTAGCATTCGAATCTCTACCTGATCACGTAGAATTCCAGATTTCTCTCCATACTCCCAATCCTGCATTTGCAGGTTTGGGCTGTCGGCATCTGTTTCAGCATTCATATACCCCGGTTTCTTTTCTGGCCCGTTCAGGAATTGCAGGTGCTTATCACGTGTAACGTTCAATCCCGCAGAGATTGGGTCGGCAATCTCCATGTCGGACAGTGAGGTTGAAACAGGAGACTCTGATAGTGCCAATGGTTGAGGTACTGGAGTGAGGGCTTTTTTCCTCGCCTTCTTCTCTAGCTTCTTCTTTTTTGGGTTTCTCACTGAAGCTCTGTCTTTCCCTAACCAGATTGTCTCCGTCTCCCAGTTAAAGGGCTGGGCCTTAAATGTATCGAGAATAAGGGCCGTCTGCCCATGCGCATCGAATATATAAGTCGATGGCTTTCTGCTAGAAGCTGTTTTCTGGAAGCTCCTGTGAACGGGAACAGGCTCAGAATTTGAGGCATAATGATCCATTCTCACTGTGTTTATGTTTTAGCCTGTCGTTCCAGAAACGGCAAAAGTAATACTAACCTATTTAAGTTCAATAAAGCTGAATTTTAATTGGTGTGTTTCAATAATATCTTTATTATGAGGGGAGTCGTTGGTTTTAAATCATGCTTGAGACTGAGCTGCGTCATTGCCTGCAGGAGGCCGACCACTCTTTTCAACCCCGCTTTCCTTCCTCTTATACTGAGGTGTTAGGGTTG
>JAAIJJ010002430.1:0-16094 GCA_020976545.1 Fusarium sp. Barmshour
TCGCTTATCATACACGTTAAGCTTATATATAAATACTCTAATAACTTTATTTTTAAAATATTAAATATTAATAATATATTACTTAAGATATTTAATTATATTATCCCTTTTTATATTATTATTAATATTATATAACTTATATAATAAATAAAAAAGGTAAAGATTTAAGCTACTTAATAATTAATAAGCTTATATTAATAATAAGTAATAGCTAGTTAATAATAACCTTTTTTAAAAGGTTAATTATATTAATATAAACTTTTTATTAAAAATAAAGGTAATAATAACAGTTTTATAAAAGTATTTATTTTTAATAGACAGGCTTTATATATATCTTAATATACTTAGGTAGTTAAAATATATTTAATATTTACTAATTACCTAGTATATAAACTACTTTATATTAAGATTTAATATAATAAAGTAAATAACTAAGATAAGCCCTTATAACCCCTATTAATTTTTATAATCCGGGTTAGCTTTTTATATACTATTAACTAATTCTTATCTTATCTAAAAATAACTAGTAATAATTATTCGCTAAGTTGATATTATAAATAACCTTTTAAAATAAAATCCTCTTATAACTTATTAAAATTCTCCATGTGGCGCCAATTACTCTACTCATTGCAGGCTTCCCTTATAATTATTATTTAATTAAGTCTCAACGTTGGCGCTCAGGTCATTGCTGACTGATGGGTACGGGAGCAGCCACTTGTGATTTTCTGAGAGGTTGGTGTTGGTCTCAGGGGATCCTTGTCTCAACTCAACGCGACGCGAGCATACCGCGCCCGTGAACCCATGCTTACTCCAATTTCTCTCAACTGAGACACCCAGCTTCCAGCCCCCAAAAGCAAACAACAAAACCGCCACAGGACCAACCATCTCCCAACCATACCAATCCCCTCTCGTAACGCTAGTGTTTCTTTTCCAGCGAGCATGGGGGCAATGCGGATGAGTGCGGATGAGAGGTACACAAACACAGAGACTCTGCGCATAAGACATCTGTGCGTGGTTTGGGGTTTCTTGTGACGCGTGAGACGCGACGCGATCGATGGATTTATAACAGAGCGTTAGGTACATTCGTCCAGGCAATGTATCTCTGGCTCTTATTAATTAATGCACGGGTAAGACTACTAACACAAGATTGGATATCTGGTTTTCCAGCTGGTTTTAGCATCCCTGTCGTGTTGACACCAAGTCGCTTTGACAAGGTACTTATGTAGCACTCTAAGTCTTGCTCATTTATACTGTAGCATGAATACAAACAACACCGTCTTATCTCCAGCCCCGCTCAGCTTAACTTGGCAATTTACAACTGGCCCAGCACTCCGACTCTTACTGCCGCAACTATACTCCTCATCAGACACACCCGACTCACAAGCCTCACATGACTCATATATCTCCATAAGCATTTTACTAAGTCTGTAGACGGCTTTACCAACTGAGGTTGCAGTATCGGGAATACCTCGCATAGCCTGACCCCAGATGTCGATGTCGAAATCCTGCCTCTTTGTTATATCTTTTATCTCTCTGCTGCTTATGTCGCTAAGCTAGGAGTGCTCCTGAAAGTGTTTTGTTGATAGTTTGAATGCAATCTGATTGGTTAGAAGGGTTAAGAACACAGCGTAGATAACTATCGGTATACGAGACAACAAACGGTCAGCATAGCTGCGCCATCCATGCCAATATTCCCCTCATCCATATACCAAGCATGAAAAATCCAGAGACAATTGTTCCTCGTGCCCAGGTAGCCAGACCGAAGTGCTGGAGTGACTGCCATATCTCAGCAGATCTTGGGTGTTTATAGTGACAGTACTCAGCTGGACCGAAAGGGTTTGAACTTGTTGTTGTTTCAGGTTTCTCTTCGGTTTT
Source organism: Fusarium sp. Barmshour (assembly GCA_020976545.1). Classification (NCBI taxonomy): domain Eukaryota; kingdom Fungi; phylum Ascomycota; class Sordariomycetes; order Hypocreales; family Nectriaceae; genus Fusarium; species Fusarium sp. Barmshour. The sequence goes on from JAAIJJ010002430.1 coordinate 1,876, forward strand.
CTTGGAACGGCTCTCATGGCCCGGCCCGTATAAGCCAAATGATGTTTTTAACCAGGTCCCAAAAGCTTTGACGGTTATCTCCGAATGTGATATGCGCTTAAAGCTTTTACCGCTTACGTGCGTATCCGCCGACAAAACCGCTGTGTTTTCTTTTGTCTCTAGCACTACTTGTGATACTGGAATTCCTTCTGACCTTGTATGTAGACCTTATGGCTAAGAATCCAAGTTTCACTGTTTAGTAAGATAGCAAGGCAATAAAGTTCGGGCCGTTCCAGTGTGGATTTTAAACGAATAGTCTATATCAACAGCCATCCAGGCTATTATGAAGACGAGGGCGTTCTCTGCGGGTGACTAAGGGTTCAAGCTAAACAAACGTGGAAATAACCAAGAATGGGGATGAAGCCAGAGGACGGTCTTATGAGCCACTTTACGATGGCGGTCTATACTTGATATTGGCCGAGAGTTTGCGCCGGCACGAACTCTCGACTTGTTTCTCTTTTTGTGCATTCCCACTACTCATTTAGTCCCCTCTGACCACTTACCAGTCAAGTCTTTATCTCCGATTTTGACCTCAGCCACAGCAGCTTTATCGCTCTTCCGGTAGGATCCTTTCATCTGTACTATGGGTTCTGACGCATCCAAAAATCCTCCTGCTTAGTACGTCCATATTGATTTCATCAACGCGACAGGCGTTACGCTGACGAGGTGTAACACAATAGCTACCTTACGACCGACTCCGTGGTTCAAGGCAATTCTGAGGTGGCGGTCGCAACACAACTCGACGGTCCATCATTGCTGCGTGACAATGGGCGTAGTGAAAGCCACGAGGGCACCAAAGCAGATGAATCGGATGATGGGACAGCTACTTCCACCGACCGCGAACATGATACCAACGATACTGCCAAGCCGGATGCCCAGTCCGTAAAAGCCAACAACCAGGACCTACCGCTTGAATCGCAAGCGATGGTCGAACCCATCAAGCAGGTCAACGCCCTTACGCCTTCCAACGATCAACTTCTGGCCAAATTGAAGGACATCTACGCCAAGCTATCGGTCGTCCAAGACCAATGCGAAGAACTGGACTTAGCTGAGATGCACCCAAGGGATGGCCTGCTGGATATCACTAGGTACCTTGCGATACTTCCGAATTCCATGTTGATGCTGCTTCAGAATATCCAAACGAGGCTAGATGATACAATTCGCACTTGGTACAGCAAGGCTCACAAAGATGCGACAGATGGAGATAAGAAGCCGTTGACTATTGAATCGACCAGGAATTTCCCTGCGACTTGCGATGACTCGTCCACGGCCGCAGATACCCGGTCTATGAACACTACAGACAGCCCCGCGGCCTCGGAGGAGGCCCGTGACCATCCCCACGTGTCAGCAAAGACTGCTTCTCAAGTTGGCAGCTCCGAGGATCTTCTGCATGGATTCATGGTGGCTCTAGAGCAGTGTGCCATGAAGCATGGATGGTCTGAGTATGAGGGAATAGCTGCGGTCACGACGGCAGAAATTGGCGAAGAAGGACGCCAGAAGGTGATAGAAGAAAAACGCTTCCTCATCATCGGACACGAGTTGGTCGAGCAAATCTTAAGAGACCTCCAGTTCGCCAAGGAGAAAGCAGAGAAGAAGGCCGCATCCACAGTGATCGGCGTCGCCTCAAGTTCGGGGTTAGAGTCCTTATCGTCTTCTTCGGCTCCAGATAAGAAACCCAAGACCGAACTGCCAACCTTAGTTGAGTTTAGGCGGCTGAGTGACCAGAGTTTGTACAAAAGGTTTGGCAGGGATTACTATGTGTTCGCTGGTAGCCAATGGATCCGCAGTCTCAATGGGGAGAAGATGTCAGCTCTCTTTGCGGTTCATCGCACACTATTACACGAATACTATGCCTTTTTCCTAGTATCTCAGCACCCCAGCGCGACGGAAGAGCGTAAAATGCTCGCAGCGAAGTATGCCATGCCGGCAAGAATGTGGAGGCACGCCGTATGCCCCCTTCTCGAGATCTTTTGCACACGACTTGTCGAGTCTAAGGAATTTATGGATGGTTATATCATCGAGGCATACAGTATGATGTCATTACTGCAAGAGACAGTCCCGCACTTCCATAACACTTGGGTCGAATGCAAGGCGGATTTGGCCCGATATGGGTAAGTAGGCTCGCTGCCCCTGCTAGGTCTATTTGTCTATAGACAGATGTGCTTACAGACACTGATACCTCGGGCGTAGAATGGTCACCCAAAGTGATGACCGTCAAGCTACCCAGCACTGGCACGACATTCCTAAAGAGCATTACACTCAGGTCCAGAGCGAGAACCCCGTGGACGGTCGTATCTACTACCAGCTGGCCATGATGGCGCGGCCCCAGATTCGGCTTTCACCTGACGAAGCCTTCGATGCCGCTGTGTCACAGCTTTTCTACCACACCAAGTCCCTCATGGTAAAAACTCCGTATTTCGCCGGGCGACGATCTCTGTTGAGCGTTATCCAACCGATTGTTACCCGAAATGAGGAGGGCGTCCCCCAGACCGACAAAGACCACTTCCTTACCGCTGTTTCTCACCTGATTCTCGCTTCTCTGGAACCCGAGACTCTCAGAGAAAATGGCTATAAGGAGAGGAGGAACGATCATGTCTAGGCTGTATATACGGCACTAGAGAATATCAAGATTGGTGCAACGGCCAAGACATCCAGAATTTCTCCAAGGTATGTGCTGGCCCTATGGCTAAATTTGCTCCGTCTCTAATTAATCACTTCAAGCCCCCAACTCGGCCTCTTGCTGTGCCAGTTGCTTCTGGGAATCCCACTTGTCGATCAAAGATGGAGCCCCATGATGACGGTGTGGGCCCCCGGCCTTGTGACGGCCGAGGACCGCGCTGATTCTGACGCAATGGCCAACGCGAGGGATGTTCACGATGTTACGGTCGAGCTGATCCACACCATGATTCCTTGCCTCTTGGAGGATGTAGATACGCGTGACTTAAGGGTGTGGGGATTCATCTACGTAATCCTGGTCTTCATGCGCTCCATGAAGACACGACCCAGTTTGCTGGAATGGCTCGGCTCGGCATTCCATCCGCACGTTCTGGCATCCTTCCTCGACATGCTTTTGCGTGAAGACGAGACTCGCGGCGACGCTGCCTCAAAGAGCGCATCCCATTCGGAACTCGTTACAATTTGGTCGCCGCTTAACGAGAGAAAAAAGCCGGACAAGTACGGATTCAGTACCGAAGACAGCATCAAAAAGTTCTTGTGCGCAAAAGAGGAGTGTACGGCCCCGGGCGGAGAGACCACCGTGGAAGAGGCTATGGCCATTGACACCACACATGATAGAGACTCGGAACGGGGGTACGCCAACGTACTGCCGGAACACAACTTGCTTGTCGGGCACTTCTTTGACAGACAGGCTGGGCTTGAACCCCGTGACAAATCCCAGGAGAACCCCACCGAAAACGCCTTAGCCGTTGCCTGCCCACCAGCCCCCGAACCCACCCCAGCGACCGTACAGGCTGTCGAAGAAACAATCGTTGATCAAGCTCATAAGGTATCTCGAACATATTCTGAGCCAGACAATGAAAGGGAACATGAATTTCTGGCGGTCCCTGAGTCGGAGGGCAAAGCACAAAAGGGTAGGCAGATGAAGAGAAAAGCATTAGAGGCACCGCCAGCAGAAGTTCAAGTGAAGGAGGCAGAAGCAGTGGATGTATCACTGGAAGAAGTGGAGAGGAAGGAGAGCCAAAACGAGGATACGCGACAGCAAGACGCCCTGACCAAAGAGGTAGAAGCCAAGAAGGCAGAAGAGGGAGCCAAGCAGAAGCCGAGAGAAGCCGAGAAGGCGCGACTTGCAGAAGAGGCGAGGAAGAAGAAAGAAGCTGAAGAGGCAGAAGTGAGAAACTTGGAAGGGCGGCTTCGTGACCCCCCTCTCTTCCTCGGAGACTGGTTCAAGAACTCGAAATACGACTACCACGAAATGCAGGTTCACAACTATGTCCAAAGCGCCGAGATGCATTACGATCGATCAATCCAGATTTTGTGCTTAGCTTATCAGCTGAAAGGGCACTTCTTTGTCTTTGAAATCGACGAGGAGGGACGTCATTGGACCGGCGTTCCTGGAGCCTCATCCATACCAAAGCCTGACCCAAACAAGAAGATGCCGGAAATCATCGAGCGAGACGGGGGCGCCAGAGTCGTTTATGTCCATCCGTCCTTCCATGCTGCCGAGATCGAGAGGGAGATGAAGAGAATAGCAAGGGAAAAGAGGAGGCAGAAAGAAAAGGAGGAAGCCAAGACTAATACGGACGTGTTCACAATTACATATGTCCACGAGAAGGCCGAGGGCGATGCGGAAATGGTCATTACAGCCAAAAACATCCCTGAAGCGAGCTTAACTACTGACGCGACTGAACAGCAACTTGCACACTCCGAGAAGCCGATCGGCCACGAGGCACCAGACGCCACGGCTGTGGCATCCGTCATGGTATCAGACGACGGCGATTGTGATCTGATTTCGGCTCTCAATACGCAGCTGGATACGGCCACCCGTTTTGGGACATCCACCACAGCTGCTGATGAGCTATTGAGTGAGTATCCATGGGACTGAGCATACTGAGACCAAGGTGGAGGCGATGCTCCCAATGCGGGGCGTGAAAGACTCGAAAGATACAAAGGGCAGCAACACAGATCCGGACACAGCCGTAGCCTCCACAGTAGTCGCCGAAAAGACAGCCACTGAACCGCAGGCCACGGTTCAGCTGAGCAAGGAGATGCTCGACAATTTGCCAAGAGTGCAGAACCGTTTCAAGGCTATCGAGCTCTGGAGAGATGGAGTAAGGTCCTAGCGCGGCCGAGGGCCATGAACAGTGATGACGACGAGGACACCTGGGAACGCCTTAGCAATGGAGACGCCGAGTCAGCGACAAGGTCTGTGTTTTCGTGGTTCGTGCTTGGGAGAGAGGCATAGGAAATTCTTACGAATACTGTTTAATGTAACGCTGTTCCTACATGATACATTTATAAGCCTATTGTATCACACTGCACAGCAACTAAATCAACCATTTGTTTAGGAATAGGCAGTACTGTTATTTAATACTAGAACTAGAACCAGATTTTGTAGAAACCTTCAACCTTTAGGCATCCTTCGAAACAAACAGGCCATCTATACTATAGTGCAGTTTATTAATCCCTATTAAAGTTAGCAAGAAACAGGATTAGGAATCGCACCACGCAGAGCCCCATTTACTTATTCAGCCTCACGAGTTTACACCTAAAACGCAACTGCAAAATGTGTATACTGGTCAATGTCCGTCAAGCTGAAGAGAAACGTCGCCATGAAATGCTACGCTCCGTCGCTTGGATCAGCTTTATTTTAAAGATTTCTCAAGCTGTATGCTAGACACTCGTACCCACGACTTTTCGTCTTCTGCTTCGAAAGGATCACTGCTGCATCTCAGAACCTTGTTCCAACAAAAGACATGACGCGGGGCCATGCGGGGTAATGGGAGCAAGATGATGTAACCCAGAAATCGGCTTTTACCAGCGATCCGGGAGAGGGAAAATACAACACCTGCATTTGATCCTTACATTGGGCTTGAAGAGATCGGGGTCAGCAAGGTACTCATTGATTCGTCAGACAAGCGGTTGGTTTGCTCAGCCTTCGTCCCGCGGTCCTGCCACGTTAAGAGGTGAGGGTGCTTGCTTCTATGTTCGTTTCCCGGTGGCCTAGGTCATATCACTCTTATGGTGAAGTGTGAACCACCGATATGTAGAGGACGCCAGAGTGTGTATGCCTACTGGGTATGATACCTTGGTTCCGCATCGGCACAGCGGACTGGGATAACTAGAATCTCGCGACGTACAGTCTAGACTTGGCGACATATTCCGCGTTCTCCGAGAGATGTACATTATCGGTTGTTGTAGTGTACCTGTACTCATTTTGTCCGCCCGATGACGCGAGGATGTCGAGGGGGAAGCAACACATTCACTTGGGACGAGCGATCAATGTACGCACTGACAAGCTTATGCTAGGTCTCGGCGAGACACAATGAAAAGTCCATCCTATGACTTAAAGGGACTACAAGTTCAACTGTAGGCAACCAACCGAACTTATTCAAGACTGACCACTTTTAGCCAACTTTTATCCTCCATCCGTCCCGGTACCTTAATAAGGACTAACATAGACTCTTATTCTTGGCACTCCAATACAAGCCAAAATGAGCTGTGAGCGTTATCCTCTGTCTGTTGTGCTAAGTCACTAAGTAGCTGAAATAAGATATCTAGGCGCGTATATGCACATATACGGTATATGACATCCTATCTTTGGTCTCCCCCCCTTCCTATGCAGACCCGAAGATTCACTGCATCAATAGAGCTTGATGTCAATAGCCCCACTGTAACAGGCCGGTATGTAATAGGCTTGACTAGCTTTCTTATATAGAAGTAGGTATCGGCCGCGAAAAATCTCGTTGTTTTATTGATGTAATTGTATGGCATGAAACTAGACCGAGAATGAAGTCAATAAAGAGGTTTGTCTCCGAATTATGGTCTTGGTCGTACCGCCATTTTCTTTCTATGAGCCGAAATCGACGCTTTTAGCAGTCAGTAAGGATGCACTATGGGCGCTAACTCGTTCAATACGAGCCGTTAATTGCGGCAATCTCTGACGTCCTCTCAATCGTTGCTCAGGAGAGATGTTTTGCAACGATGGAGAAGTGCTGCAGTGACCCCTAAGCACGGTTTCACGAGCAGGCCGGGTTGCAAAGCAGTATCTGGAGTTGACATGCGGCTCAATTCGGCAGCCCACTACATCCCAAGCTATCTCGAATTGTAGGTCAACGACTTGTAAACGTGGATTTGACATCACTGAGGCGTAGGGATCCTGAAGATTTCACAGAAAGCCAGTAAACTGGATGTTGATGTCTTGATCGGAGTTGAGTGATTGCCATTAAGGGCTTCCTTTAATGCCTTGAGTAAACTGAACAGCTCCCAGCTTAGTACAATATGTTTCCAATCCGTCACCGTCAACTGTTCTTGATAAATTCCTGAACAACGAACCTTCACAAAGAGGGCAGTACATGAATGCCACTGTCATAGCTACTTGGGTTCATTTGAAGATATTGGCCAAAGTGCGTACTCGCTCTTCCATGTGCTGGATGTCGAGATCAACCATTATGTCCTCCGATAGACATGTATCGAATCGCTCCAGGTTATCGTTGTGGATCCATACGTAGCATCCTCCAGCTGACTGGAAGATTGTACCATCCAAAGTCTCTTCAGTATGCCTGCCAACAACTTCGGAGACCAGTGTAATCTACATAGGTAAGCGAGGGTAGAAGAACGATATGTCACAACACAAACCTTTTCTTGGCTGGGGTCGACCTTGTGAGTGACCACTTGACGTTTCTTAGCGTCATCTGCAGAACAAGCTTCTTCCAGCTCGACGTTATAGGTCAATGTAGGACGACGATGTTCTATAGAATTCTGACCGCTTGGGTCGCCATGTGTAATCTTGAATACGGCAACGCAAACAGGTGCATCAACCACACACCAAATCGCTAGGTGAAAATAACCGGTGTAAACAGAAAGAACTGATGCAAAACCTTTTGGTATGTTGAGGTTCATCGCCACTGCCTTTCCATTTATACAAAGGTAGTTAGACTGGGGAGCTCCCCTGGTGCTTTGGTTCGATCCCCTGCAAACAACCATTTCTGGTAGATCTTAGTGAATAGACCTAAATTTCTGTTCATCGACTCATACTATCACCCTTTTGAACCACTTCTTTTCCATAATTTATACGAGTAGGACCAAATGCCATGGAGCCCAATATGGAGCCGCCCTCACCAAATATTTGTGGCTTCATTCCACGGCCATCAGGAAGAAGGAGACGAGTTTCCATTTTTGCAGTTACTCGAGACTTGTGATCGAAGAGTGAGATGAATGGTGCTGTATTCGGAGGGCAGTATAAGGCACCTACAAGATATCATAGGCTTTAGCTGTCTTTTATACTTTCTGCCACATGGAATTGACCGCCAACTCGTTATCACTACGTCCGCCAGGCAGCCGTGTCAACCACTTACAAAGCGGTGCGACACGTGCTATATGGATATCTATTCAAATTCAGACTGGACATTTCAAAGGAAGCCCGCATCTACAAGCGGTGAGCCAAGATCTGACCGCACGCTCTGACGGTGATATCTGGTGGTTGCGGGTGAGCGATGAGGCCAGTTGCTGAATCCATGTTGATTCGGAACTTTGGAAACGTGGCTGAATTCCCTTCGACGCATGCGTCTCCCCTATCCAACCGACATGCACAGCACATGGGCTATTGCCGTTATCAGGAGAGCAAATGAGGATGCCGTCAACTCCATTCTTGTCATCAATACATTCTATCACACCGCCTCTTCCAAGGAGTACCTCGGCGAGCTAATGTCTGTATTGCGAGGTACAGAAAGATCGTCCTGCCAACTCCCGGTCGATCTGGACATAAACTGAACGGCTGATTCAAGCTATCATTTGATTAGATATTGTTCACCGGTTGGCTACTAACCCAACCTGAATCTAGCTTTGTTTCGCGTAAGACAGCAAACACAACATTGCGTCTCAGAGCGCAGCACTGACCTTAGTGAACGGAATGGTAACTCAAGTATTGTTTGGCCTAAGTTCGCACCGGGTCATTGAGTTTCCTACCTATTTCTTTTCGAAGCCCCTTTTGGCCTATGACGAGCAGCTTGGTATGGAAAACCGGCCTGACTTCAAGGACAACCAAGCTGATTTGACAAAGCTTAGCGTAGTAGCCAGACGTAGTGACTGCCGAGGCTCATTGTGTGGCACACGCCGCGATCCTGGACTCTCGCCTCAGTCACATACAAGAAGGCGCTTGTATGATGCGTTGTATAGATATGGAAGTTTCCAGCAAGGGTTCAGGTCTCGCGTATGCGCCTGTAAAGATAGTCACAGCTCAGTATCGGGCCTCAAAGTTCACAAAATGTCTGACCGCAGTACCAGCTGGGTCAAGCCGCACCACTCTGGAGTTCGCAAATACCATGCACCCCTGTATGAGGGGCTCAATCTTCTCTGATATCTCTTCCCCCCTTATCCGAATAACGGCATAGATTTCAGCCGTACGCAACCCCTGACAGCCTCTGACTCTCCTTGTTCAGCGGTACAAATCACTAACCACCATGTCTCAGAACTTGTGTACATGATTGCCTATCACGCAGCGCGTACTTCGTAAATCATATGGGCTACTGGTGGAGACTCACCGTGGCTTGCGCTTCGCCTTGACCGGAGGATCAAGCAGCAAACTTCGTGCGCACAGTCATTCGTTATTGGCCAGCCTCCCGTTTGCAACTGACAGGTCATGATGTACGCGCTGGTGATAATGCGCCTACTTCAGCCACCAGCAGAGGGTACCACAATTATTAGGTTACGTTCTTATGCGTGGGGCCCGTGGATGCACACGCCAGCTCCCTTCCGCCAGCCTTATCACTTGGGTGTGTGCGCACTTCACAGCGATATGCAGCCCTCCCCACGAGGTTCGGCCGCCTGACTACTGGACTAAAGCTCCATCCCTGCTGGCCAAGAGCCAGGGGCGTTCCAGGGGCATTCAAAGTCTCAGTTCACCGACTGATTGTATCTCTATTTTCGGTGTCACCGTCAGGAATTAGCTGACTCTAGCTGCAGTGAGAAGAAACAGTTGGTGACGAATCTTGACACAGAAACGAGTGGATCCTCGACATCAACCAACATAACCTTGACAAAACTTGGCCATTCGAGAATCAGGGAGGGTTATATGACTGGCTATGAAACAAGGCGGTATGACTCCGCGCTTATTTTGCTTGACTAATATAATCTTCTTATCGATGCCATCTTTCACCCAGAACCATTCCACGTATAAAAGGCATCAGAACTTCAGCTGAGGTAGAGAGGCGGGTACGTGGTTATGACACTATTCTTTTAGATCATTCTACTTTTTTAACAACTCTCGAGCAACCATTCTTTGTATGAGACAATGAGTCGTGAAGAATATCCCAAAGAAATTCAAGAAGCGCTCGATCGCTTCCAACGCGATTTTAAGAAAGTTGGATATGCTTGCGTAAGTCCTACTCAGCCTATTTGCTCACAGACTTCATCTGCTAAGTAGAACAAGTCTTCGCATAAACATATTGTGGACAGCCGCAAGCCTGGCTCCAACTGTGATAAACCTAGGTGTAACGCAGAAGTCACTGGCATACCAGTTCAGGCACACGGGGAGATATATATTAATAATATGATTTCCGAATATGGCTGGGAGACCGTAAATGAAGAGGGCGAATGGGTTAATGGAAAAGGAAAAGATGGAGGATGGAAAACATACTCCAAGCGTATGTGGTTCAATTTGCCAGGGAAAGGGTTGTACTCTCAAGAAGAGATCAAGTTGATGTTCCCACACTAGCTCAAATTCTCTTGTTGATAGGAGGTAATCAAAACTTCCTGGATGTCCGCTTCCACGTATGGCACCAGATACCGTATTTTTCATAGAACCATTCTTATAATATACTGGGTACCGATTATCACCCTCTGAGCTTCATGTGTAATACTAGGCAAACGGAGAATCCACTTGTAAGTACGAGGGCCTTGTCCTAACGAAGAATATCTCGCTGCTTTCCGAACCCTTTGATTTATTCCCACCCTGCCGTGAGGGCGAGGTTAATGTGTCCGTGGAGTCTAATACGCACGGATTGGGCGTATCAGAGAGATGAGCTTCAAGTTTCATCGAGCCGGGTTAATCCTTCTGGCAATGCGAAATTGCTCTACACTCATCATGGTCTCCCCCAGTGTATATTGAAAGCTTGCTAATTCACCTTGGGCTTGAACAGTTCATTAGGCTCCCGTCCAGGGTGGTGCGGCTGGAAAAGAGAAGCGGTACTTCCAAAATTGGTCCCCGAGGTGGTCTTCGACTGCTTCAATGGCTACGCAATGATCATCGGCGCCCGCCATATCATCCGGCCCGACATGCCGGAATCAGGGCTTCAGGGTGATTCTATTTAAAGATTTCCCCAGTATCAATGGATCGATTGCCGGCAGGCAAAGGCTGAAAGAGTCGAGCGACTGGTTTCTGAGGAACCTGGTGACATGTAATTTGAGCATTGCAGGTGTCAACTTTCACATGTGATATTTCGGAACCTTGCAATACCGAAAGCGAATCTCTTTGCTTACCAACTCCTCACAATCGGAGTACCCGAAGTCGGTGAAGCTCTGAGCGAACATTGTGCCACAGGGGCACGGGTATATTTAGACGCTCAGACTTTCCTACCTTGAGGTTCGGGAATGCCGGTCATTCTCTGAGCCACACCCTATTCTTCACCCCGCAGTGAACTCGTCACCCGGTACCTCCTTGCGACCTCCACATCTCTTGGCTTGGCATAAGTCGGCGTATTCGCGATATCTGAGCTCTGACTTCTCCCTTCTATCGCCCTGGGTAGGCCACTATGTTTCGTCGTGTCTTTGCCGTGGTCTGGGCCACATGGTTCGTGCTATTGGTGTCGCCCTTCAAAAGCTCGTGCTCAAGGTGCAGTTTCCCCCCTCGGTCCAAGCTTACCGCGACCACGTCACACATGGCTGCCCTATTCTTAACGCAGTATCCCGGTTTTGGAAGCTGTACCAGACCTTCCGATTGGCAGAGTCGTTCCGTGCTTGAATGGTTCGGCGGCATGATGCCAGTACCTTGGGGTGTTTCTGTGCGTACATTGGACTTGACCTGGAACTGGGCGCAACTTTCAGTGTGATATATAAGATTTGCAAGGGTAGTCTGTGAGTGTGGCTTGGTGAGTCATGTATTGAATGCAATGTCTTGGGAGGTCACGCAGTACTGGGGCATTTGTTTCCTTGGTCGCGTATCCTCTCTGTTGGTTGGTAGCGACACAGCGCACCACTACCAAGGCAGCAGTGGCGGGCGGTGAACAGCCACCAACACTTTGTCTCTGGCGACAGGCGTTTAATGAGGTTTTAATTAACATTGGACGTTCCGTGCACCTCATCCATCAGCAACCCTCGAATCCATTAAAATTGATTGAGAAGGCAATAGGTCTTGGTTTCATGATGAACTAGGCAGAAGCCCCCTTTTCAATTTGGTCACTACCTATCTAATCAGGCTGCCTAAATTCAGGTGTAACCCAGGCCCTCAGGAATTGAAAGACAAACCTTTAACGGGGTGGGTCAACTCTTCAATTTCCTCCTTCTTCAACTTCTTCCCGGATAGCATTTTCTCATTCATAACTTCCCAAGCATCTTATCGCCAACACTCCGCTAGCTCTTAGATATGTCTACCAAGAATTCAGAGGCAATTTCGCGTCGACATTACAAAATCAAGGCCTCTATCAATGTGTGGATGACTAGCAATGCGGACGTTGACCTTTCATCGACTCAAGAATTTACCGATCTTCGAAATGCATTTAAGGCTATACTGTCCGAATGTAAAGCGGAACCCTTGAACATAACCGTACTTGATAAGATGCTCCAGCAGGCGGAAGAACGACGAGCTGCTACTGCTTGTGCAGAAAGACTTGAGAACATGGATAAAATGCTCTTCATCCAGTTGTGTCAAAACCTTGGCCCTAGCCTTAGTCAAGAGTGGCTCAACAAATCCATAGGCATGAATCAACTGGCAGAAGATACCACGCCGTCAAAGGATGACACCCAGTTGGCTACTGAACACACGACCACCGATCTCGATCATATCAGCGAGTCCACTACACCAGAAGCTGACGGAAACAAGTTGATGTGGGGTTTCACTCAGAGAATTATCCCTGATCTCTCGAATGCCAAAAATGAATCCTTCCATCCTGCACAGCTCCCCAGTTCTCAACCAGACGAGATTGAACCACATACGCCACGTGCCATCCTCCGCACAAAGAGACGAACAAGACACGGAGAGCGATCTTCCGGAAAACGCCTTAAAATACAAAGACCTCAAGACAAGCAAGGTGAACTTGATAATCAATATTCTGTCGACCAATCAGAGGCCTCAGAGACATTCACCGACGACTGTTCGGAAGCGTCCACCGAGTACTGTGGTGACAAGAACATCGAGAACGACTCAGATGGGATCACCAAAGACTAGGTACATCAATCCACCTAGCAAACTTCATATCGGCCTATCGAATTTGCAAATTGACACTCTTTTATCGGAGGATTCAACCTTGGTCACTCTATTTATGTCACAAGCTCGGACGGCTCAGAGAAGAGAGACTGATGCGGAACTGAAGGGGGGATGATGAAATTAGAAAAGGACAGTGGAGCGAAGCTCCTTGTGTGTAAATTGACGCGGAGGGAAAGGAGACATTATTTCATTTCCTGTAATACCAGTAATAGTCTAGATCTTTTGAATATGCTTGAAGCTCTTGTAATTAATACTGTAATGTTACACTTTGCATGGATCTTATGGGTGTTGGTAATCTGAGGTGACGTCTAAGTAATATTTCCTGCGTTCTGGAGCCTGCTGTTTGTGCCCAAGATAGCTTTCTCTGCTAGCTTCTCCATTGTAATGTCCATTTCCTCTGCAATGACACAAATGTCACTCAACTAATTATATCGCTGGTGCTGTAGTTATCGCTTCCGCTTTCGCTGTCGTTTAACTCCGCTATTACGTGGTCAGCCGCATGAACCTTCTATGCAGTAAGTTGAGAAACTTGCAGGCTGCGGGCGATGTAATCTCGACACAATCCGTGCAGCGCCTTGTTTTCCTTTTAGTTGTGGAAGTAGCCTCGTTCACAGAGCAAAGCTGTTTCCGTTCCTCTGAGGCACGACATTCTGTGTCACATTCAACAACATCGACGTTGCATTCGTTGCATTTATTAATGTGAAAATGACACATTGGTGCTGAAAGTGAACAATAGGAACAAGTTTTACTTTACTGTGTGGTCGTTCCAAGTTTGTGGTAAATTTCGAATTGACCGGAAATGACTCAAGAACGATTCGGCGCACAAACATCATTCTTCTGGGCGATGGGTTGAACTTTGCTTATCTCTTTGAGCGGCATAAGGCTCCGGCAGGTCACTGGCCCCACTTTGCTTACTAACAACACTAGTACCGTACCTGCGGGGTACGTGAAGTTCTCGTCAGACAGCTTCTTCATTCAACACAGCCAAAATCATAAAAATCCTCATACAAATTGACCCTAACGCATCTTAGTTAAAACGATAAGCTCCCAAGAGATACCTGATTATATAGATGATCACAGCTTT
>JAAIJJ010002454.1:0-10390 GCA_020976545.1 Fusarium sp. Barmshour
CTTCGAACTGGCTAAAGAGAAGGTAGCTTCATAACTCTCAGGATCCTCGCCCCCACAACATCAAACCGCGTTGGTGCTAGTCTGTTTACCTCTCCTCGATGCGTGCGATTCCTTGCCGATCGACGCCTAACCTGATGGAATCCAACGACATTATGCTTCCTTCTCCACCCTCCGCCTTTGCTCTTCTCCGCCCACCGAGAAATCTGGCAAGTCAATCCGAGCTGACGACGCGGGTGGCTTTACCAGACCACCTCCGCAAGTATGTGAATGTGATGTCGCCATTGAACAACGTGGGTTCCACAGGACCTTCGACAGCAGTTAAGGCACTGGCACAGACCCATTAGCCAATGGATCTGAACGGCCCAAGCGGCGGCACTTGCAGTACAGCGCCGTGCCGCGTGCTAGAGACAAGATGATCCGAGACCTAAGCCTGTGACTTCTGATCAACACCAAGGTTCCTTTTTCTTTCCTTAGCAATACATTCTTTCAGCAACTCGCATGTCAACATGACCCTCACGTCTCTGACCAAATCCCAAGGAGCCGGTAATCGATGGGCAGTTTGCTGGATGTCATGTACGAGTCTTAGAAGGATGAGATCAAGCAGGAGCTCTCAAATGTCTTTCCTAGAATCCATCTAGGGTTCGACATGTGGACATTACCCAATCGGCACGCTGTCATGGCAGTCACAGCTCATTTTCTTGACCTCCAGGGCAAGCACCAGTTGCGCCTACTGGATCGTATGTCCCAGCGGAGGAAATCTCGCAGTGACTCTTGGGCAAGTTGTGCGTGAATGGAAGATAGCGGGTCGAGTTGGAATAATGATCTCGGATAACGCATCTTCGAACGACAGCTGTCTTGTGAACTTCTACAGAGATCGCGACGCATAGATGGGCTCGGCGGACGTTCAGGTTAAATGTATGCGCTGCTATGGGCATATCTTGAACCTGGTTGCTCGTGCTTTCCTCTACGGCGAAGGTTTCGAGGCTTTCGAGACTGAATCGCAGGTCTGCGACCTTCTCGGCCGGCGCAAGGATGACCTACGACACTGGAGAAAGAAAGGACCGGTGGGAAAGATCCACAATGTTGCCAAGTTCATCAAATCTTCCCCTCAGAGGTGTGAGCTCTTTACGAGGACCTCACGCGAGAACGACGAAGAACAAGAATATCACCTGGCGAGAAAGCCGACGGCAGAGCTAGAGGTCGTCATGAACAACGAAACGAGATGGAATTGCACTTATCTCATAATCTCTCAAGCGCTCGTCAAGCAGGGAGACATCAGGGCGTTCTTGGTCTATCCAGAGGTGGAGAAATAGCTAAGCAAGGAGGACATGTTGAAGGGGGATTACTGGAGACATCTGGCAGAAATCAAATATATCCTGAAGCCATTCTACCTGCAAACTATGAGAACGCAGGGCTGGGGTAGCGAAGGATGTAATGGACGGCTTTGGGAGGTGATGACAGGTATGGAATACTTGCTTGAACACCTTGAGGATCGGAAGTTGTTCTACCATGCTGTTCAAGACGAGGCAACCGAAGAATACCAACTCGCAGGTCGAGCTAGCTCGAGGGCGACTAGACCGAAACCGGTAGATTCCTGCTAGATTTCGGGATTGCGAGATGGACATACATCCGCGAAAGTCAATGCAAAGCTCCTTGCCAAGTCGTAGCTCGGGACAATGTGATGATAGAACAGGCAAGCCATCAGGATCATCGGGAGTTGATGACATGAGAAAGGATCTCCGACGCTATCGGAGACTCTCCATCATCACCGCCTGGCAGAAACTCAATGAATACTATACCACTCTTAGAGACTCGCCGTTGTTCGCCGCATCCATTATTCTCCACGCATCACTGGATATGAGCTATCTGGAGGTGAATCGGGCATCGGAAGAACAGCTTGTCTGGGCGAGGGACGCCAAAGATGGACTATCTGACTACCTGGACCGCTGGTACCGCTGCAACCGGTCAGTGAATGAGCAGCGAGGGGCAATTGTTAAGACTACGGCATCCCCAAGCGTGCCGCAGAGAACCCCGGTAAACAGTATGCTCAAGCCGTAGGTGAAGAGCAGGACAGCGAAGACTACGGCGATGGGAAGTGAGCTTGAGAGGTATCTGCAGCTAGAGCCGCAAGAGACTGAGGATCCAATCGAGTGGTGGATGGCTCACCAGGGACAATTTCCGATGGTCAGCCAGTTAGCTCTCGATATAATCGCGATACCGGCGATGGCAACTGATTGCGAGAGGTCGTTCAGCCTCGCCAATTTGACGGCGACGCCGCAAAGGGCTTTCGATGACGACGAAAACGTTGGAGAAATTGTCATGCCTGAAGAATTGGGTCAGACATGGTGCGGCGAAGCTGCGGGGTGACAGCAAGTGGGGGAACGAGGTGTAGTGGAAGATTGGACATAGTAAGATGGAGAGCATAGAAGGTAAGATTAGAAACATGTGAAACACTTGAATAAATATTTCAAACAACAAATCTAGCGTTGACGGATGTCAAATATCTCAAATATGACTCCGGATTTAATTTGTTCGATTTGAGGGCAGCGCTGGTGTTAGATGCGATATTTTGTCACCCAACTCTTCATCCATTTTCTCCACTTTTGTCGGCTGAAGCGGGCTGGCCATTTGGGGAACCAAATGTCACATGACTGGAAATGCATGTGGACTAACTGTCTCCACACCTCTGGGCGGAGATTGTTCTTCAACATGACGCTGACATGAGCCTGTTGCAAGGCAACCAGAGAGAATTACACACTCTCTCAGTATGCCAGGCAGCCATAACAACACTAGGTACAGCTCAAATTTCCTCCTTTCATTGAGATATCTGCGCCACATTGCCTACAACGCAGGCCATCTTCTTGTACTGACATGCTGTCATAGCGATCTGGCCGACTATCGGGTGCCGCGAAAACTCCAAGATTTTTACTTTTATTATGGCCGCTGGTATGGAAAGAACGGAAATCTGCCCAGGGAGAAGTACATATTCCCAATCGACAAAGTTAGTGCAAGTACGCCCATCTTGGCTCCGATAAACCTAACTTCGTTTGCGCAAAGGAAGAGCTGGCTCGCCTAGACATTTTACACAAGTTCTTCTTAGTAGTTCGCAAGAACAATCTCTTCTCGGCTTCGTTGGACGTGGAGCAACCGTTGCGGATCCTCGACCTCGGCACAGGCACTGGAATCTGGTCCATAGAACTCTCTGAGTGAGTCGGTCAAGGAGTAGACAACTTGGCGTTCAATCTTACAAACTGCTACAGAAAATATCCCCATATGCACGTACAGGGTCTCGACTTCAATATGATACAGCCTAAGATGTAAGTGCAGCCAAAAGATATCAGTTTCGCTGACTCATATCGCCAAGGATTCCACGGACCATGGCACCTCCGAAACCATTCGACCTTGAGGGTTCTTGGGACACTGTTGACCTGGACTGGGACTTCATGCATGTCCGAACACTCTTCGGCAGTATTCAAAACTGGCCAGATCTGTACAAAAAGATGATCGTGTTGGTTGCATCCGCCATTTGTCCCTGCTCGCAAACCTTGCTAACCCCTTAGTAAGGCACCTGAAGCCTGGGTACGGCTACATGGAGCAAGTTGAAATCGACTGGGCCCCACAGTGTGACGACGATTCTCTTCCGACCGACAGTGCTCTAAGTCAATGGGCCTCAAAACTTCTCGACGCAATGGATCAGCACGGCCACCCAATGAGAGTAAACCCCGAGAAAACGCGACAGCAGCTTGCATTGGCTGGCTTCGTAGACATCAGTGAAACAGTCATCAGAGCGTGTTACAATCCTTGGCCCGAGGACGCCACGGAGAAAGAGGCAGCGAGATGGTTCAATATGGGGCTCTCTAGCGGTCTCACAGCTCTATCGTGCGCACCTATGGTAAGAATGCTTGGCATGTCCAAAGAAGAGGTGGAAGGTCTTTGCGATAGAGTTAACAAAGAGATATGTATGCGGAGCTACCATGCATATTGCAGAATGTAAGTCTTGCTATACCTGCGGCAGACGGGCAGTCACTGACGACCGATGAAGATATATTTGGACGGCAAGGAAACCCGGGACCGCCTCTAGAAGCTCTTCAGTTCTTTCGAGTTGACAGTCTCACAAACACACACACACACACACACACACATACACAGAAATCTATTACGCCCAGGAGGCCAACGCACAAAGGGCTCTGAAGCTAAAGATACATACACTTCGCTAGTTATTGCCTTGCTCTCGCCGAGCCCATACAATTCTCACCTTGTTCCTTCCAGTCTTCTTGGTTCCCGTGTTAGTAGTAGCAAGTCAACTTGAAGCCCAGTTCTCCAGGTGTTCAGTCTCCTATGTTGGGCGGCTGAAGCAATGCCTCCTTTTGGTTGCTCGAGGAATAGTTCTTGTTAAATGAGTTTAGAAGCGATACAATGCAATACGATTTATTACGCCCAGCGGCTTATTTTGGCCGATAGGGCCCTAGCCACTAATGCTTACATACATCATACATTGCCATATTTTTCGTCCTCGTCTCCTTAAGCCCATGCTGTACCTGGCTTTGCATCATCCGAATTGAAATCCATCTTTTGGAACTCATACTGAGTCTGTTCCTCGATTGCGCTTTTCCCAATGTTTAATGTCCTATATACGGCAGCTGAAGCGATGTCCACATTCACGGCACGGGGTGTTTGGTATAAGGTGAGTGGTTAGTAAGGGTGCGTAGGTATTCTTTCACAATCTGGCTTCAATATTATGTGTCGAGTTGACCTGTGGCTATTGCTAATCATGTAGTTGCGTAGATCGCTTGCATATCTAACATCCATTTCGCGTCATCTGATAGTTATTTTCCTCCCAGGTAGAACAAAAGGTTTCCTCTCAGTGTCTCGGAGCACTGTCGCATTTCAGATCTGTGCTCTGCCCATGATATGCATTGGAAGAGAGAATGCTCGGCTGTTACTCTCGCTTGTCCACATGCGCATTGCTGCGAGGCGGATATTTTGGTCCATAAGAGGTACCCCTTCAATCTGGCCACGGATGTCCTGGGATGTACTAGCACACTGGCTTCTCTTCGTGAGAAGCCATCGTAGAGCAGCCAAGTGTACTTGCCTGGGAGTGCGGCATTGACCTTCTTCGAAAACTTCCCGATATTATCGCGCCGGCTTCCACAGGAATCCGAAAATTTAGGACAAGCTTTTCAGTAACGTCTCGATACTTGGAATAGTTGTGGAGCAGCCGGAACCTTAACTCCATACATATTACGCATGTTTAAATCAGATAACGTGGAAGAGAAGTGACAGCGTGGTTGGCGCCCATATTCGAGTACATAAACCGAGTTGTTCTCAATACGGTCAAGGTTGTCGTAGATACAAATCAAATGGTAGAGGCAACACAAATTGTTGAAAGGACGACGCTGGGGCGCTGCATTTTCTAGAATTTGCGAGCCGGCGACTCAATATCCAGGACGGCGGAGTTTTCTTACGAATCGGGCGATTGGGATGGCGACGATAGGCCCATGAAGGAACATTAGTGACGAATGCGACTATAACTATTATTACTCGAACTGAATTTCATTCGTTTCCCTAAAATCCTGGAAATATTGGCAGATATCTGGTGCGATTGAGGTCTGGAGGGCAACATCCACCCGATGTAATTAAGAAAGATGGGGACAAGGCCGTGCAACCTCGCATTGGTGCCTAACTTTTGGGTTGATAAGTTAGTGAGGGAACAAAGTCGCGTCAGGCTATAAGTGGAAACCCAGCCTCGATGGGACAACTGTGTTCGTGAGCAACTGTACCAGTGGAACAAGTGTGCCAAAAGAGACAGGAGTAACGTTAACGAGCAGCAGGGGCGTGGGGCCACAGTGTCGGCTGAGGCGGGATCCTCCACAAACAAAGATAGTTTTTGATTCGGTGGAGGAAACAGTCGTTCAGGTTCGCGCTTCTCTCGGACCCTGGTAGATCATCAGCGCCACGCGATATAGCAAGGATGTGACCCGCTAGGTGTAGCAGTTCGCCGTCCTCAGTGTCTACGCAGAGATTCTACGCGCAGAATCCTCCTTACAGTACGAAAACTTCAATCTTCACTCTTCGACAGAGGCTGAGGTACCAAACACGCAAACAACTGGGCTATACTCTCGTCTAAAAACAGAGTCAATATAACAAAATACTAGCAACCTCGTCTTCCAAACGGAAAGGCTGATGCAGAAAGGATCCCTAAGCGAAAAGGGAAGGGTGAGAAGGTCGGTGCATGGGACGGAACGGCTGCCGGAACTCGAAGCTCGTAGGACATGGATCATGGAACAATAGTTAGGGCCGTTGTGATTACTGACCAACGGATATCGCTCCGCTCCCCGAAGACTTTGTTCTGTTCAGTGAGAGGCCGACTGACTGGGATTGTCTCCCTCTTAATCCTCGAGACCATGGTCTTGGCCGACATATAAATGCTCTACTGGCCTGCAACAGATGAGGCAGACTAGACATCTTTCTCATCTACTTGTCAGTGTCTTCTTCATTACGTTGCAAAAATGTCCTGGCCGTCACCTAGTATCCCTGTCTTGGTCACTCTCATTCTTACCTATACTTCATGTCTGATATCTTTGGCACGGCTTATCTACTGGCGACTGAACAAGACATGCAAGCCCAAAGCACCGAGCGCGTTCTCTTGTTACAGGGAACGACACCCTAAGCGGTATTTTGGCGGATATTCCTATTCGTGTCCACTACATTCGCAACGACGTCAACCCTTGCAGTTTTAACCTTCGTTCATGGCGAGCCTTACACCACGATACTCGCGGCTTGGATCATATCTACTAATTTGTTTCATGAGGTATGCCAACTGTGATCAAAAGACCAAGACCCATGGCTAACAACCATCCAGGCCATGATATCGACCTTCACTTGGCAACCAAGTATGCGCATCTTCAACCCCTGGCACATTTGGTCTGGTTTTGGTATTGCTTGGGTTTTGCTCCAGCTCGGGATTATATTCCAGCTGCTTGCAATCTCAAGCCACGGCCTCGTACTTGCGAAGGTGTCGGCCAGCGGGTACCATCTTTATTTTATCTGGGAATGGATAAGCGTGGCTGCAGAGAAGAACCAGCCTATATCAGAAAGAAAGCCTGGTCTGATGGAGAAGGCGTATCTTATGGCACGAATTGTACTGACATTGGCGGCCTTCGTCTTCTTGCTTCCGTCGTCCACCGACCATGGGCTTTTGGTGAGTTACAAACCACAGCGGCAGTGAGGAGCCATCGCTAACACATAAGGCTACTGCCTCAACTTTTGCCGCTTATGATGTATTTCAGAGCGCGTCACTGGTCCCTATCGAGTTTCATCGAAGTCCCGAGGTAGAACTCAAACTGCAGCCGCAGCGGCAGTTGCCAACTTCACAATGGCGCCTCAACGAAGACGAAGACACCCGCGATTATCCATTTTGTATGCCTAGTCAAGAAACGCTGGATCCTGTGTAATTGGGTGACAAGTTTACAAAACCCCACTCTTTTGCATACGATCGATGTGTTGAGTTGCAGTGAGCATCGACGACTTTCTCCTTTTACCGACCTACACCTATACTTGTATAGATTAAGTCGGCAAAGTTTGTCCAAGCAGTTGGCGAATCATGAATAGTCAAGCCCCCCTATCCCGTTTTATCAGCTCATGCCCACTCTAGAGAAGGACGCATAAGGGATGGCGGATAGCTTATTGTGGAAATGTGATTCGGATGCGTGGCATAAAGTCGGCCGCAAATTGTACTCAGATAGTGACCCTCTACGACCGGTGATGCTCACCATGTCAACTAGGCAAGGGATGAGGTGAAAGGCCGGGCGGCAGGAAGCAAAATATTCGAGCCCAGATATCGCGAGCATCAACAGGTTTAGTGTCCTGCAACACAAGTGCTTGTTCCTGCCGCACCACACGCGGGGGCAAGAGCAGACTGGCCAGGTCTGGGTGCACGATGCCAATGCACGGAACTGGGCTAGATCAATCCAAGTAGAGTTCTATATACTCCACCATAAGACATTATTGTTACATGCTCAAGGCAAGTTAAATCGGCTTCCACGTCTTGGCGTCCATCTCACCAACAATAACATCCCACACACGCTGCAGTACCGTCTAAAACTTGTCTTTAGGCAGCCCGCACACCAGATACTGCATGAAGCTCCGTTGTCCAGCATCAACAAACTCGTGACCACCTGGCAAACGGTATCTTCAAGCAGGTGGCAGTCAAATTCGGCGCTACACGCCGACGATCTTGTAGATAGCCTTAGCTAAGACGTTTACGGGCTTGGAGGCTAGGGGAGAGCGGTATCCGAAATCGAAGAGGGTACCGGAGTCTATGTCAGCTGGGAAGCAGGTGGGTAGGCTGCGCCACGAGCGACGTTCCACATGCTTGCAGAACGCCGGAGTTTCTTGGCGCAAGTCCAAATACAGGCAAAGACGCCAAATGAAGCTCTAACCGGGAACAGATGAAATTTGCCAAGGATAGAAAAGGAACGAATGGTGAGCGACGGTAACAGGGAGGGAAACAACATATAGGCACTGGTCAATATTCTTTTTATCGTGCTGCGTATCCGCGCACTCAAGCACAGGCATTCGAGATCCAGGCACGGGCAGCGCTCCTTAGGCGTCGCTTGTAACTGGCACAAATATTAGGAACAATTCTCGGTGTCACTAGTCGCAAATACCAGCAGTCCAAGGTTGAAGAGGATGGACTGCAATTTGTGTCCACGATCCTCAGCTTTTCTTAAACGAACGAAGTGGAACTTGGAGCCCCTAATCATCCTGACGCCATACTATAAGAGCTTCCTCATGATCAAGCGGAACGGTATTACGTAGGAGATCGTCATTGACGAGGTGATGCAGCAGGTGCGTTGAATGCTGGCTGGGCGACGACTTGTAGCAAAACCCACCTCGCAGTATGCCCGGAGATGCGCTTCTTATCAAGGGCTCATCGGCATACCCGGAACGTGATGAGGAAGACGAGACGTTACATGAGGTGTCTTCGAAAGACTTCACCTACCTGGATGCCGACGTTTGGAAGAACTTTCAACAGGGGACGGGCATAACGAGGTCCACGAACAACCGTCGCAACGGCCAATACCGCGGGAGAATATCGCATTTGAGGCATTGCCGGAAGGATGTAGTAGCACCGCCACCAGTAGGAAGTGCTCATCTAGCCAACTGGCGCCCAATAAACTCCTACTAAGCAATCCTAATCCTGCTGCAGCATCCGGGAATCCTCCTTCCATTCCATTCAGGACTCAGGCTAACTGTCTGAAAGTCCTAGATATAGAGTTCAAAGGGCTAGATGGAACCATCTAGAGGTTTAACCCCGAGAAGGAGTCTAATCTCAATAATATATAATCAAGTTTAATAAACCAATACTTTCACCGAGCGCTACTGCACAATATAAACAACAAATCCACGTCCCCAGCGAAGGTTAACACCGATGCACTGCCAAACAGGGCTCATCGACATGTCATACTCTAGGCTATAGAAAGGTTTGTCTACAAGGCAGCTCTCGATGGGCTCTGCTTGCCGCTTTTGAGCGCTTCATCGAGGCACACCTAGCCTTTGCACAAGACAGGCTCCATCCAAGAGACAGGTCGATCGACAATCTCACGATCAGTGAGGACAATGTTAACCTCTTCTAATCCTTTGTTAGATGACGTGGACCTGGATATTGTAAATTTACCAAAGACTGCGTCATGAGCATATGTGTAAATAGGGAAAAGAGCTTGCAGATCAGAAGGTTTACAAATCACAGCGGTGGCTATTTCCATACGATAAGCCGTAGGAGGGCAAGCAAGGCCAGAGCGGTATTCTAGAGGTGATGGACCTACGAGATGCCGTGACTGTCCCGAAGATTATGAGAGTAGCATAATACAGACACTGCATGCTGTTCATGCGTGCAGCAGAAAGATGCTCTTTCGGGCTTGATGCTAAGCTCGATTGCTTGCTACCGATTTATTTCTAAGTACTTGATGGTCGTGGATGATTGCGTCACCACCGGGAGGCAAGGATATCCGCACAATCCTAGAATCCCGCAGGTACTGCATTGCTCGCATACTCTCCCTCAAACTTCTGGTTTCCTTCCATAAACTGAGCAACTAAGATACATTAGCATGTAAAACCGAGGTCAAAGGACAGGATACGTACATTGGCCAGTAGGCATGGATGTTTGGGTCATTCAACTCTTTCCTCACATCAGCCAGAAGAACATTGACTTCCTCAATAGTCCAATCAAGGCCCCTCGTTAACGGTGCGAGAGTAACTGATTCAAAAACAAGCCTTGTGTTCTCATTGTTCCACGCTCCGAGCTCTTTGTATTTTTTGTCCTTGGGCCAGCAGTTTGACGGCCACTTGAAACGAGTTTCGACGATGTTGGTGAATCCAACCTTGCCCA
>JAAIJJ010002465.1:0-12624 GCA_020976545.1 Fusarium sp. Barmshour
AAGAGGGGTTGTGGATGGTAGCTCACGAGATGGCCAGCCCTCAAAGACACAGAGACGGTTCACCTTATACACCTTTATGTCTTCGCAAAACCGAGAAGCATTGCATTTCTCAAGCGCTTTGCATGAATCGAATTGGCGATGAAGGCCGGCATGAGTCACAAATGCGGTAAATGTGAAGAACCATTCAATATCATTCCATTCGATAGTACTGTTAGCTGTCAGTTCATTGAGAGCCAGTAAAGAAGCTGATTTGATCCTATTCCCAACTTTAATATATGGTCTACCCTGGTAACTTGTATGTATTCGTCGATTCCGACCAAAAAAATAGCATGAACTCAAGGGCAGGTTCCAGTTCGAGATTTGAATGAGTCTGCATCCTGACTTGACATCGGTATCTTGGGCCTGCGTCCACAAGGTTGGGCGTCGCGGTTGAGTGAGTCAACCCCGAGGTCACGGACGAGACTGCAAGTCCCAATTTATCCTATCATGATGCTGCTCGTCGTTTTTCTGGGGAGAATGTCGACAAACTAGGAGCGGGCCGTGTGCTAGTTTGATAGTGCTGCTGATTGTGGGCTATGATAAGGGTATGTATGACTTCGAGGTCCTCGCTGGCAGCGCAATAGCGTACTTCTATGTCACCTTGGTCTGCATCCAGGTTGGGGACTGAAGCATCCTTCAAATGGGGATGAGTCTCTTGAGCGATCTTTTGGCTATGTGTCGTTGCCTCTCCGCCGTCGATGAACTTACTGTTGAGATCCTGCAACAGCTCTTTGTAGAGAGAGTGTTGTGAAATAATTTCGCCAGAAGGTCGGCTCCTAGCTTGGGACTGTTTTCGCTCCTGTTTAGCGGCACGAAAGCACCTAGATATATTGCTTGCCGACTGAGACTTCCCGCGCTCTTCACATATTTTTGGTTATTTTAGGTTTACGCCCCTTCGCTAAGCTCCCATGACAGTTTCGCATGTGGTCTAGCACGTTCTTGAGTTCTTTTCCTTTATCTCCTTTGCCCTTGCATTCGTCGAGTCTGGATCATC
This sequence comes from Fusarium sp. Barmshour, assembly GCA_020976545.1. Classification (NCBI taxonomy): domain Eukaryota; kingdom Fungi; phylum Ascomycota; class Sordariomycetes; order Hypocreales; family Nectriaceae; genus Fusarium; species Fusarium sp. Barmshour. The sequence goes on from JAAIJJ010002465.1 coordinate 1,034, forward strand.
CAGGCTGGTTCTCAAAAGCGTGTTGCACGTCATCCTAGCTTTGGAGTGTGATAGGCGGATGTTTGCTACTGTTACTTGAGCAGCTCTCGTTGGAGAGCGGGGTCGAAGTCATATAGATCAGATGGTTCGACGAGTTGGTTGAATGAGCTGGTTCGACGAGCAAGTTCGACGAGCTGGTCATTCCTCACATTTCTTAGACCCTACAACTTCCTTTGACTATTGCCTACTCGCTTCGTGGGCTTGCCATACCACCTGCAGACCGGTGAGGCTGCTAGATACATCCCCGGTGAGCGGTTCATACCCGTCTGCCCTGACAATGCTGTCGTTCCGATTCTAAACAGTTGCCATCCCGACCGGTCATGGATACATTCCGTTCTCTCGTGTCGTGCAACCTGCATTGCGTACCGTCTCATCATAATGGTGAAGGATATCATCTATAAGGATATTTTCAGTGACACCTTCCTTCAGGCACTACTCTACAGGGAATATAAAAGGGCTTTCCTCATCTTTATTGATGAGTGTTAAGAGGCATCCTGCTTTTTCTAATGCTTTCATGAAGATATTGGCCCATTTTCTCTGGTGGCCTGTAGACCTCTCGAGGAAATCCTCAACTGATCTTTGTTTGTCCACACTGCCTTTACTACGTGCAGATTTTATGAAATGCCTTTCTCGGTTGGTGGATGTCATTTGTCCGTTGCAAAAGGGCACCTAAACGTAGCATTTCTGATTCTAGTGCCCATGACCTTGGTCTTCTTGACGGGTCGATTCTCGATGGCATCCTCACTATTAGCGATGAGATGCTTTGTGGCAGCCATTGTGAAAGATTCTATGTACTGTTCGACTGAGGGAAGGGCTGTCTGAATGGCTGTCGAGGGTATCACAGAATGACTGGGAACAAATTGCGACGTAAGAATGGGTGGGATGTTTTACAGAGTGAGTGTCAAGTAATAATGACTTGTGGCTGGCTAGTCCAGAGGAATGACGAGAGGAATGACGAGAGGACTGACGAGAGGACTGACGAGAGGGCCGACGAGGGGACTGACGAGGGGACTGTCGTGAGGACTGTCGTGAGGACTGTCGTGGGAACTGACAAATGACCCTGGACTTCCTGTTCGCCTTCTTGGTAGCTATCCCAGCAGTCTCCCAGCCTGTAGACCGGTGAGGCTTCAACAACCCAGACATGGAGACGCTATCCTCACCACTATTGGGCAGCCCCTGACTGTTCACGAACATGAGGCTGCAGGATCACCAACATGTTCCTATTCCAGCCAGCCATGGCTGCATTCAGTTCTCTCGTGCCCTGCAACTACTTCCTTTCCTCCAACCGGCATCGCGTAGAGAGAACGCCCAAAAGGTCACGCACGCTCCTGCATCCGTCCTTTGCTCCAAGCGAGACTCATGGTCTTTTGAAATACTTGGTGTTGCTACAAATACACCACACACAAAAATCATCGGGAGTTCCTGGCCAGCGAATTCATCAACTTCATATTCTTGAAGTTCGTTGTGGGGGGGCGCTAGTACCAGGTTTGCAGTAGGCTGATCGGAAATACGTTCTAAGATTAGCGGCTGAGGATACAGGGCTGGGGAGGGCGGAACAGGGATCTGTCGCTGATCTCCATAACCAACAACGAACATCCTTGCTTTTTTCCGTCGCTTAAGTGACACCTGTTTTTCTGCCCTCGCCTACCGACACCTGTTTTCTGTCCTCGCCTACCGACACCTGTTTTCCCCCCTCGCCCAACCGACACCGGTTTTTCTCCCTCACTAATGCGACGCCACATGTCATCAGGCTTAGGGTATGATATCTCCCAAAGCAGCCCGGAATTTCTTCCGTATGCGGGTCGGCACGAGCCATCGTGCGTTGAAAAGCGATCGTTTGAGTGGCATGCATTCGCGTACTTTGTGACATATTGTGTGACCCTAGCCTAGCTTGTTTGCAGAAGGCAATTGTCTCGCTTGTTAAACTGATGGCGCAAATTCCCTCATACCCTGTAATGCTGGCTAATCATCGAATATGACGTCACGATAAGCCATGACCTCGGTAGTCATGAAAAGATTACCCTACACTGCCTGTCTTCTTTCTTTGAACATAACTATTTTTCCTCACATCCGTTATGAGCGCTTCGCTAGGGCAGAGAAATTTGGGCGCCAAAATGGCAGTAAGTGTAGTGGTGGTATTAATGAGACTCTAACAGTTACCAGGAGGAACTTCATGACACGCGAAGAGAACCATGGTGCTCAGGTCCTCCAACTGGCTCTGGTGTCCAGGCTTACTATATCATAACTCAGCACCGTCACCATGTCTATCCTGTTATGAGCGGAGACTCGAATGATGATGAACTTTCTCGAGGAGTCGTAATCATAGGCAAAAGGAAGTATGGCAAAGTAGCTGGAGCCCCAGCAATAGCATCCCGCCAATAAAGCACATTCACGAGTTTTTCGATGCACGACTCTTCTCCGCCCATCCTCATGCACTCCGCATCCGAGTCTTTGTTCCATCTGATGTCTTGACAGAATTTAAAGGCAAAAGAGCTTCAGTACAGACAACCATCGATTGAAAGGCCCTACGCCATCACTACGACATGTCACGCATCGAAAATAAGACCGCTGATCGACCCATCCTGGATGCGATTTCGCTTTCCATAAGTAGGATGACCTGAGGTACGGCAACACCAGTTACCGCAAAGGCCGATTTACCTGCAACACCGACCTCGGGTGAGTCAGGCAACAGGATGGTGGGTGGCCCATCTGAGAGACAGCGATGGAACCATCCCGACCAAAGCCGTCAAAGGAGACATTTCGATGTAAAGTAATCGCCTGCATGAATCGGCGACGATAGAGGGGATGGATGAAAGAGGGCGGAAACGTAAATGACAGCCTGACGACAAGATTCATTTGCAAGATAAGTGGCTGCAGTCGGATTCGCCGAATGAACCGGATTTTCTGGAAGTTCCTTGACCAGAAACTGGAAGAGATTAAGGGAAATGGTTCACTCAATGCGGGATTGGGAGCCACGGTTGGTCAATAGCATGGTAGTAATGATCCCGAAGCAAAAGTTCGACGTAAGATAAAGCTAGTTGCCGGGTTACATGTCGGTAGAGACCTCGCTTGGTTGCGGTTGATATGATGTTGGCTTGGTGGGATGGAGAGGGCTTCGTCGACAACTGGTACCCTATCTTGGTCTGGCATCAGCGAGGCTGACGTCTTGAACTCTAGCTTCGGTAACTGAGCTATCATCTCAATCAGCTAGGTATGCTGCCCTCGGGGGTAAAATACACCGAACTTGTTAACACCAATAATCGCAGTTCTCAGGTTCGGTATTTTCCTTCTCCGCCCTTTGAGGATAGCCTGACCTCTGTTATACAGAGATTCGACGACCAACATCCGTCATGAACTTGAAGCCTGAATCATGCAAAATACGTTAGATTAGAGAGTTCTACCAGTCTTACACATCAAGGGTGTAAGTCTCACAGACAATTCATGAATGCTACCCGAAAAATGAAAATTTTGTTCAAGTTGGACAGCCTGGTGCGGGCGTAGGCCGACCGTAACGAGGTAGCCAGAAAAGAGTTGGTGGTGCGTAGAATGCAGACACAATCCCTCCGAGGCCTGGGATCCTACTGCCTCAACTTGCAGACGCCTAGGTGAAACCAGTAACGCCAATGCGGGCTGGTACTAGAGTCAATGAAAAGGCTTTGAGTGGTGCCATCAATCAGTGTTCAGTTTCGCTTGCTTAATTTAGGGGGTTCTTGGTGCAACTACCTTAGCGTCTTTGCCACTGAAGCCGTGCATACTCTGTCCCGCCTGCCGGACGGGTTCCTGGCGGTTACGGTTACTGAGTAGGTAAGATACACGCTCAGAACTACCGTAGACATTAGGCTATTTATAAAGGGGCTGTAGGTCTAAATCGGCATCTTCTATCACGCGGTACCTACCATCTGGCCTGTCTGACATGTAACCCGACAGGTCTGTCGCTTTTTAAAGTCTTTGAAACGCAAAGATGTCAAGTATGTACACAACAGCACACTAATAGGGATGCGGTGTGAAGTAGGGTTTAGCCGCCTTCCTAATCACCGTATCATCTGAGGGCTGAACTAGGCGCCCTGCCGCCGTCGGCCGGAACAGGTGCCGAGGTGCCGACGCTGAAGAGATAAGCTGTCGACGAGCGTCTGTATCCACTAATCCAGGTTCGTGCGGGGTCAGTTTTCAACCCTGTCGCTGCTATGATTTTAGGGGCAGTAAGACGAGGCTGTGCCTTGCATCAGCGACCTCATATTGAGGCAGAGGTTTTGGCAACTGCTCTTATGTGGCCATTCTCCGTTCGCTCCCATTGACCGCCGAACAAAGTTGGATTTCTGCCGTTGAGTGACACATCTGTCAGATCACCTGACTTCGCAACCGCAATCTAAACTACCGCCTTAAAAGTACAGTTATTCTTTTGTGCCCGCACTTGGTGCTCACCATAAGCGACATCATACTCCCTATCCTCACAGAAATATACCCCGCACTTTTACTTGCGTCGGAAATGCGGAGCATGTCGTCGCCATCCGCCGAAAATGCTTCCTGATGAGACAATCGACAGAGCAGCTGACACGCTTGCCAAGTTCCGAAATAACAACGCCCTCAACGACATTCTCGACCAATATGCCGTACTCATCGAGGACTATAAGCGCCTCAAGAGCGACTACGAGGAAGAGCGCGAGGGCAGAGAACGGTATAAGCAGCTCGCAAGAGGTCAAGAGCGTAAACCGTTTGCTCTCGTAGTCGTCGATGGAGATGGTTACATCTTTGACGAACGCTTCGTCAAAGACGGCGAAGAAGGCGGAAGCAGAGCCGCAAAGCAACTTAACGACACTCTCAAAGATAGCCTACGCCGCAAAGGCCTCGAGACCTGTGAGGTCATGGTCCGCATGTACGCCAACCTCACAGGGCTATCAAAAACACTCTGTAAGAGCGGTCTCTCGGGCGCAGAGAAGCGCTCCTTCTCATCCTTCGCAGCGGGCTTCAATCGCTCTTACGGTCTCACTGATTTTATCGACGCCGGCGAACTAAAGGAAAACGCCGACTTTAAACTCAAAGCCATTCTGCACCTTTACGCCGAAAACGCCCAGTGCAAGCATATTTACTTTGCCGCCTGCCATGATGTGGGCTACGTGTCGGACCTTATCCCCTTTAGGGGCAACCGTGAAAGATTCACGCTTATCCGAACGCCGAGTTTGTTGTTTCATAAGGAGTTCGACAGACTAGGAATGAACGTTGAAGAACTCCCTGGTGTTTTCCGTCATGTGCCTCTCACATACGCTTATTCTACCCCGCAATCAAAGACAAGCGTTACGAATATCAGCACTTCGAGTAAAGGGAACGCGGTCTGCAGCCTTTACATGCGAGGAAATTGCCGATATGGCAGCGGCTGCAAGTTCTCTCATGTCGACAGTAAGACATCCAGTCAGAATAGCACGCCGTCGCCGCCAACCGTTGGAACCAGTACCAAGAACTTTGCTAGCGACTGGCGACACGGCTCTACCCACGCCACCAACAGTAATATCGAGTGCCTCCCACGAAAAGAATACATCACCGACGGCTTCGTCGCCATCAACGCCGATAAAGACCGTCTCGACGCATATTTACCTGCCCTCGATCCCGAAGCCGTATGCCGTCTTAAGGCACTATCAAAAGTGCGGCGTTTCTGCAATAACGCACAGCTGTACAAATCGTGCGAAAACACTAACTGTGAATATGAACATGCCCCCATCGATCCAGAACTCCTCCCCGCCCTTGAACATCTCTCGCGCTCTGTCCCATGTAACCGCCGCGGAGAATGTCGCCGAGCAAACTGCGTTTATGGACATGTTTGCCAAGGAGCTGATTGTCGCAATCGCGTCGGTGGGAAGAGTTATTGTCGCTTCCCCAAGCGGGTTTGTAACGCAGATTATACGGCTGGGAACCTTGTGCCTGCTAGCGATTCACCGATAGTGTCTCCTTCTTTGCATTCGGAGGATTTCGATGGGCGTAATGCGGAGAATGGAGGGACGAATCTTTGGGGGGTTGAGTAAACAACTACAAACTACAATGGTAGACCTGAGAGATGGGTATACATATAACAACATTCCGATGGAAAGGGAGTTATGGTATTACCTCAAAGACCTCATATAGTATGGCCGACTTGAGGGCGCTCATTATCGCGTGAAATCTCCCTCGCTGCATTACTTGGGCAGCTAGGAAAGGTTGGAGGATCGGACGTCCGTTCAACTGGACATGCACACTGGATATAAACACAGACAAGCCAGATAGTCGAAGGCGGGAATCGAGCCAATGACAAGCGTCTACGCAGTAGTAACTTAATTGTGAATCGCAAACACGTATTACATGTCCCATTCCTCCCTCTTGTGTATTTTCTTCTTGTGGCCGGTCGTGATAAGCTTCAGGGGCCCAAAGTAGCACAATTGCAAAGAACACATATAAACTCAGATAAGCGCAATACACTCTTGTCCCTCGCTGTTGCCTAGGATGAAGTTTTTGACTGTAAGGTTAGATATCATCATGATGGCCATGAAAGAGCTGCCTACTGCTGCTCTTCCCTGCGGTCGATCTAACTCAACTTTTGAACAAACAACACAAATAAACCACTCTCCAAAGGTAATCTCAAGATGAGCAATACTGGCACCGTCCGGTAGCTAATCGGTCCTCGGCCTGTTCCAGCTCCCCCCTGCGATCTTTGCTACAATGACAACTTACTCACTTGCTCGCGGTCTTGAACCAACTGTGACGACAATGGGAGAACTAGATGGCAATAAAAATCGTTCTGCTATTGTCAGTAGTGTCTCGTCTGAGGGTATATCAACTGGCAGATGCAATGTTCCTACCACCAAGTCGTTGACTACACAAACTCGCTCAATGCACTCAAGCGGGACTTCGAGGTGGAGGAGCTCGCAGGGGAGCTTTCGAGCGTTGCAATAGAGGGTGTCTGGCTATTCTAGAAGCAGATACTTGAAGAAGCATTCATTGAGGTGCATCTGCACGGCAGCAGGTATAGAAATGATGCCCTGAAAGCAACAGGCATAATGGAGTCCATCTCGAAGCCTTTGGCCCTACTCAAGACCGAGAGGCCCATCCTTCGGTCTCTTATGTTGACAGTAGGGAGGATCGGGACACTTTAACCAAGACCCTGCTCTTGAACAAGATACTCCAGGAGCCAGTTTTCAATCACCTGCAAACTAAGAGTTAGTTACACCATCCTCAGGCTAACGCTAACATCTAATTTCCGCTTCCTTTTCCAGAGCGAGATCACGACGGAGTTATTGAATATCTCATCTAGAACTTTCCTCACTAGATCCAGGATTCCTTCCACTGATTGGTACTACGACGGTTTGGGCTAATTGGGCTCTTTTAATATGCTGACTTAATATCTCGTGGATATATCTCCTACTTACAACTACCAATCAACCTCACCGACATTAAGCAACATTTAGGTGGCAACATCTGATGCTGTTTGGTCCACAAGACCCGTCTTCGAGGATTCTCACGGTAGACCCTTCACTCCACCAGTTAGAATCCCCGTATCTAAGATTCCCTTCTTTAAAAAGAGCGACTTGTATATGTCCCGCAAGATGTCCTGGATGCTATTGACCCGAATGTCTGTATGCGCATGTGTGAGGATCTAGAGCGAGTTATGAAAACTCCACTCACCTCCTGCCGGACGAGCACGAATTAACTCTGACCATGCTACGGCCGCGCGACCTTTCAAAACCATACCGAGCCCTGGAGACTCAATCTCATCATCGCCATGCTTATCTGATAGTGGCGAGTGCATGCTGCTGGAAGCGAAGTTGGGTCTGCTTCTCATCCTGGTGTCTGTGTTCAAGCAGTTTATTCTTGTGTCTGTAAAACCAGAGAGATATGATATTTATATCATATATCACTGATTTCTTCTGCGATATCAGTTAGTTGACATGCTGTGAGCGTTACGTCGTAGCAATTTATTACTGCATTCAAAATAAACTCGCCCCGCTACAGCAATACCGCGTTAGTCGGCATATTAATTGCGCACCAACCTATCTTTATTATTGCATTTTAATATTTAGCAAACATGATGACACACACTAAGTAGGGCACAAGGTCAGGAATAATGTGTCCCTGTGCCTCATCCACTGGATTATTTCTAGAAGTTGTAGGTCGAGACATCGTGTCCCCATGTCACCAGCCCTGGGGCAATAGGGTAGTGCTTCGTGTTAGTCATCAGCGCCATACGCGTGGCGATTTCCTGAATGCCAATCTGCTACGGAGGTCGGTCTCAAAAGTCTTTGCCGACGCTAAAATCGCACTAAGTGGGTCAAAAGAGCCGGTACCTGCAAATATTGATTTTTACGCCTATTTATCCCTGCCTTCTTTGTACTCATTCCTACCTTCTAATTCTATGATTTTTTGAATATGCATAGGAATTCTCTCTATCCACGCCCGGATCTTCTCTTGCGGAAGGTCATTCCACGCAGCCTCCCACTTGCGAATAGCTTCCTTTCTGTTTTTCGGGGCGCCTTTTTTCGTTGTTATCCTCTTCATCCACGGCCAGGCAGGCTCAATAGCATTCAAATCTGGCGAATTTGAACACCAAAGAAGTCTCTGAACTCCCTCGGCGTCATACAGAAGCTGCTGCGCATGGTGTTTATGAGCAGGAGCTCGATCTTCTTGTTCGAGAGTATTCGGTCTTTCCTTTTCACATTCCTTCGCAAAAGGAAGCAATTTTGGGATCAGGATTTTCTGACGGTATCGCCACCAGTCAATACCACCTTTTTTGCCCTCTCTCATCAGCTTGCCGGTGGCCTTCTTCCAAGACCACTCAGGCTTCTTGCCCGGTAGGTTGCGAAGCCCTAGCCTTCTCATTCCATTCTCAAGCTCCCATTTCTCCTTCATAACCGGCTCGAGCTCTGCATTCATCGCCTGTATCGCCTCTTCAGCTTCCTTCTTCTCCTTCGAGGTCTCTGGAGACCAGCAATGAAAGGGACCTTTTTTATCGTATGAAAAGCAGCCCCAGAACATGAACTCGCTGGAGCCTTTCCACCTCTCTCGAATGCAGCTGCGGAGAAAACGCTCCTCAGGTAGCCTCCAAATGCGATAGCCGCCGCGGCGATGAAGGAGCACCACAGAAGTCTCGTCTGACCAAATCACAGCCTTCCAATCTTCGAGGCTCTAATCTTTATGAGCGATACACCATTCGAGGCGCTCTTTCTTCATCGCTATAGTTAGTCCAGGCTTCCTCGTTGGCTTCGTCTTCTTGTATCCTGCTGATTTGAGGATTCTCGCGATAGTCGCTGCTGAGATCTCGATGCCCTGACTGCTGAGCTCGCCGGAGATATCAGCAAGTGTTTTTTCCCTCCCAAATCGATCTGTGCTAACCTTAGCGATAATTAGGTCACGATTTTCATCGGTACGCTTTGGAGGCCGCCCTGACCGCGGAGCATCTTCGAGCCAAGCGTTGATAAGTCGGAGAGGACTCTCATTAGGCTCGAAGCCTCGGTAAATTGCACGAGAATATATCTGATTGATCGTACGCTCAGGAAGACCTGTAATAAGGTGGATCTGAGCAGTGGTTTTCGCTCCTCCGTTGGGCGCTTTCAGCGTCACCACCAAAGCCCGAGTCGCGATATCTGTATACGTATATGGCATCGTCTTTATAAGGTGAAGAGGGGAAAAATGGTATAGAAATCGCTCAGGGAAGATGGCTAACAAAATTGGCAGGGATACCCTATTAGCCTTTACAGGGGTGGTTGCCGATCCCTCTTGGCCGGCAAAGACTTTTGAGACCGACCTCCGTAATAGGTCGCCTAGATGATTCTTAAGCGCCAACTTAGACTGACATCGTCGGTTTTACGAGCCAACCGGTAATCCAAGAAACAAAAAAACTCTAAACTACTCCCGTCCAAGCCAGACCGAAGAAAAATGTCGATACCAGGATGTTGAGCCTTGATAGCCCTGGTCTGGCACTATTTTAATTGGATACGGGCGACAGGGGCGGGATCAGGCTATAAAAACAAACACCGTCTCCTTTTCAATTTATCTATTTTTCCTCTTCTATTGTTGTTACGCAAATAGATTTGGCTGGAAAAAAGCCCAAAACGCACTGAATATCTTCCCGGCATTTCAGGCAGTAAGCCACAGGCCATCGATCCAACTAACTAGCCTTCTCGTCCAGCGCCACATAGCGGGCTACTCCAAAACCGACTCAATATGGAGCACCGTTCATTAACACCTTCAGAGCGACAACCCCTCCTGGAGGACGTTGTAAAGGAGGGGATTCTCAAATTAAATCTCTTGAAAACGGGAGATTTTCAAGCCCTACGCGACAAACTACCATGCCCGACACAAGACCAATCCAAGTACATGAGCCAGGCCACCATCGACCATGTGCACAGCTTTCGAAAGTTCCTGGCGGACCCTGAGGCTATCGTGAACGACAAGGAGAAGACTTTTAACTATGCGGCCGGCCTTTGTGAGACACTTCTCTTGTATGAGATCTTGGATTTGCTTGGTCCCGAAGCCGCTATGAACTTGTACAACAAGTGGCGCGAACGTGCTACTCGGTCCTCTTAAACTACTTCTATCCTGCCAGACACTATCCACGCCACCCAACAAATCAAACAGAAAATCCCCTCAGATTCCGCTCCAGCCGATGGATTGGCGTAGGCCGCTAGCAGGAGACACGAACGATGCTATCCTGAGTCCGCCCAATATCGAACGTGTAGCCGAGCCAAACACTTGTCCGAATGATGATCACCGAGACGGAAATAAACAGAATATCCCCTCATCACTCAGAGTCCTCCTTATGGTAAAGGGCTCCCCTTAACACATACATGAAAATGGGGCCTAGTTGACATTTGGGAAGGGCGGGGGGGGTTTACTGGGAGGCTCTTCTACTTGTCTTGATAAATGGAGGGCGCAGGAGTAGGTCTGAAAGAATAAGGGCGCATGGAGAAATTTAGCACTCAAGACCATGGCTGATACATAGTGTATTGAAGTTTTTAACATTTTTTCTATCCTGCCTCTTTTGTCAGAAATGCAACAAGCTAGCAGGCAACAGAGCACTTTTACGGAATGTACGAGGTTTGGAAGAACAGTGCCAACACTGATGCGAAAAGCAAGCAATGAATGCCTCAGCATACAGTAATTCGTGGCCCAATCGTCATAAAGAGGACGCATATCGCAAGGACACGCACCAATCATCTGTTTTTAAATGTCGGCTGTGCATAAAATAAATTTCAAGCTACTCCGTACATAAAACTTGTTAGCTTCATCCGACCGGAAATGTAAGTCGACAGTTGTACGTCAGACAGCCTCCACAGTTGTGGCAGGCTGATATTGGAGGCTTGTGATGCAGCATTGCGCATGTTTCATTCGCCACGCCTTAGAGTGTTCTACTTGTGATATGTACTTATTTGCTGGTTTTCAAATAGTCTAGATATCAAGGTTTAACTTCAGCTTTATTTTCCGCTGTTTCAGTAAACTCTCAGATTGATTGGAGGGAGTACCCGTTCGGCTCGGGTTGAAAGCTGTGGCGTCAGCGTCGGTGGAGCAGAAGCCTGTTGGATTAGTGATAGCGC
>JAAIJJ010002469.1:0-10340 GCA_020976545.1 Fusarium sp. Barmshour
GCATTTCTCTAGAACGCATGAAGGATGTCACCCGCGGTTCATTGGGCGTTTCTGTCTTTCTTCCTGCCTTTGGTGGAATTTTGGGAGAATTTGCTTTTTACCGCCATCATTGCCAGCTTAGCATACATGACATTGGATTCCTGATACTACAGCACCCCATATCATCCCTTGATAGCTTGGATCTTTTAATGGCTTCTCGTTCTTCTGAGATTTTTTCTCTTCTTATTGACATTTAATATTTTTAATTTTATTTCCCCCCCCCCCCCCCCAAAGCATCAAAAAGCACCTATACTCTAGCAGAGCAATGTGTCGTTGGTGGATTGAGCAGGTAATGACTGGGGATGGTAAATGGTAAACTTTGGAATAATTTCTTTGCCCTCGACTTTCCGAGATCATAGTTCCTATATCGAAACAAAGCATGGTACTACTTCTTTATTATACTGCGAAACTTCGTCTTGCATGGCCGTACCAGGCAGGCAGTTCCATATCCTCCCATGCTTCCCAATTGCCATTCGGGGAGCTGCTTGATTCCAGCTTCGAAGTCTAGCGCAGGCGCCGCGTCAACCGCTGCTTTGTAGGTCTAGAGTGAGGTATCCCCAGCCCTTCGGGAACTTTTTTTGTCACGCATGAACTAGTAATCTCCAGGTTTCTGCCTCGTTCTTGGTGGAAGCTCGTGATGGCGTTGTCCTTAAAAGAAACCTTTGATACGGTGGGATCTGCAGAATGTTAGATTCGACAACAGCAAGAAAAGCCCCATAGTTTTACCAGGTTAGTTGAGGAGCAGACAACTGAGTAACTTGCAAGTTGCCTGAACAGTTGGATCATGCAGAAGCTGATGCCATCTTGACTACGCCAAAAACGAAGCTCGGCGCTGATGATCGGGAGCTAGTGCGGGCGAAGAGCATCCATACCCAACTCAACGATCCGGAGGACAGCGAAATTACCGCTGCAGCGCATGTGACTGTCTATCACCGGTACATAAAGCTCTTTTTCGGATGCATGAAGGTCTGAACAGAAAATTAGAAAAATAAACTTTCTAGATAGACTAGAAGTCGCCTGTTTCTGGAGACCAAAGCAGACGCTTGAGTTTGCTACACAGGGGGTAAAGGTTAAAGGTGACAATTACTCAGAAAAGGCGTCTTGGCTTGAAAGGAAGAGCAAGGCGCTTCCATTCGCCCAACAGACCGGAGCTTCACACTTCTGACTTAGCATGAAAACCTCACGCGAGTTCGCCGACACCATCTCAATCCAGAATTAAGTGGATTGGGCTCGACTTGGGCGTATCTGATTATATATTAATCACGTTGATTTACAGACTGCATACAGTAGTCCTGGCGCAGTTTAATATAACTACAATTGTGTAGGAGGGAGAAGTACCAAACCAGTCTCCTGTTCGATAATAATTTGGTGTCATGCGTTACAAAGTCTACAAAAACCAGGAATTTTGTCCTCCCAATGTTTATGCTGTAGTCCTGTGAATCAGCACCTCTCTAGCTCGTCAAACAAAACAACAGAATGTGAATCTCGTTTCTCCATGAGTGACATATCAGAAGAGACTAGGAAGGAACGAACTTTGAATGGTAGTCTAAGTTTTGACTACAATAGCGTCTTTAATTGGCAACCAATTTGAGTAGTGAATGCATTTCTGTAGAGCTTTGGGCTACAGTAACTCGACATTGAGGTAGCAAGGCTTAATAGCCTTGCATTCGGCCAACAGAGAGAATATCGTAGGATGCGAATGATACGTTCTGACGTCACAACATTTTAGGCTGGAATGAACGATGTTTTGTGGCTAGAAAGTATGGCAATACATCTGCGATTGTTGCAGGGCGAATTACCTTCATAAAGAAGGCGGAGGTCCCACTCGTCATCGAACTACTCAGATTTCGACATAGAAAACGAAAAAAAAAGCCCTGGACCACGCTCACTACGAGGTAAGGCTCGCGATAAGCTTCAGCTCTCTGGCAAACTCAACCCTAGATATCAATGCTCTGATACAGGGGCCAATTACAGAAGGCTTAGTCATAGTTACCGGGCTAGCTTACGGTGCCTTTAGTGGGCAGTTGCCTACCGTCGGTACTTCGATCAATCAACAACACTCGTACCGCAACGTAACCACTTTTGATTCATGGTGATGAGACTGGAACTCTGTCAATATCCATTGAAGTAAAACGGATCATCTTTCAGTTGTGCAAAAGAACAACCAGAAACTCCTTCGAAAGAAATCACGGGTTCTCGGGAGCGCAATCAGGCGACGCGTCGCTGAACACACTGCGGCGAAAACATCTCCACCAAAACACCATCGCTGGGACCGCGGGACCGAATCTCAGAGCAACCTCGACGCTGCAGTGTCAACAACCTGAGCCAACACCATTATCAAACTTCCTGTGCTGCGGTACAGAAGGGTCCAGGGACTGCGCGACCTGAGAACCAGCTGAGCTGAAGCACCTCTGAAGACCAAAGCATCGACTACGAACTACTACGAACAAAGGCATCGACAGATCGCTGGCGACGTGGCACTGGGAATGAAACGACCGAGAGGAAATAAAGGCTGCAGTTGACTGAGCGAGGGGAACGCTTGGACACGACGCGCTGAGAGCAGCTGGACGAGGCTGGCAATCCCATGAAACTTGAGGCGCGGAGCAGAATTTTTAGGGTTTTCGGCCCAGAGCCGATAGCAGCACCGGAAACTTCGATTATTGTCCACTCCAACCTGACAGAACTTTCACTCAGATACCACCACGATAGCTCACCAGACACTGGAACCGATTTCCCTTATAACTTCATTGCTGCTGGGGGCATTCCTACTCGCCAACTTCAAGTGCCAACGGTTTGAGAAGCCGCCCTCGTTGAGAGCTTACGCGGCTTTGAGGGCAAGGGAAGGCGCGACAGCAATGATAAATCGAAGGCAATTGGGTAAGAGATTGTGCATTGTGCACATCGCACGAAGGAGCCGACGAGGGGAAAGTGGGTCAGCGACACTTAACGTGGTGTACGGAAAGGCAACTCCTGCCAGAGTTCGGAGGCGAGTAGGAAGTTACACTAGAGGGGGCCAACATGAATACGAGGATCACAGCAACGCCGCTCGATAAACTCTGAACCTTCATCCTTCATCATCACTCACCATCCTACGAACCTTGCACTACGCTCACTCATCACCTTTGACCAACATTTCATCGAATTACAAGGCTCTCATGCCATGAGCAGAGTTCCATTTGGGTCACCGCTCACAATCGTTCTCTTCACACTTAGGTCACGCCTATGCAAGCAAAGACCTCCTCATTCACTACACCAAGATCCGCCAGCCATGAAGTTCCATCCGCAGAATCGTCACCATACGTTGAACAACCCCCAGCCGTTCTGTCAGACCCTTTGGAGACCTTCAACCCTGCTTTGTTGACGTCGCGCTCATCATCTTCATCTGACTCTGCGGAGATCACCGAGAAGCAAACTGAGTAGTGTATTTCCTCGACGGAGACATCTCTGGGCACAATGAGTATGACCACGAGGTGAGATGTCCTTCTCGGGGAAGCTGGAAGATGCAAACTGAGAATCTACATCACATACGTGAGGAAAGTGGTTGAGCGTGAGAATCCGGGTTTGGAACTCCCAGGGCAGGCCGAACTCCAAAACACGTTTCTGTAACAAACCTTCCACAGGTATTTGAGGGGACACACGCTTCAGTGGTTTGAAGAAGAGAGGCCTGGAGTCGAAGAGATCATCCTCCTGTTTGAGGAGAAGTTCAGCAAGCCCAACACAGCAGAGGACGGATCTCTGATAGCTGAGGCTCATCAACTCACCCGAAACAAAGATGAGTCACAGAACGTTTGTAGAGTGCACTGGCAAACTTTACCACCAAATGTCACCAAACCTTCGGCAAACTTTGCTGGCGGGTTTCGTTCTCCGCATGAACAGCGACAGCAAGGACAAGCTCCTGCAAGAAAGGGTCCAGGACAGGCTCTACACAAGGGCCAAGTGGGAAAACAACTTCGCAGATCCAACTCTCGCTTTCGGTGACGTGCGAAATGTCATCTGGAATTGCCGAGGAGCAGCAGTGAAACTACTGAAGGCTTTGGGGAAAGAGGACAGCAGGACAGAGCAGCGGGACACGACGATGCTACCGATTGGCTTGAATCGAGAGATGGCGCGGCTCACATCAAAACTGGCCAAAACAACGCCGCCAGCAGCGGGAAACGGTAATGGCTACTTCAGCAACGATAATCGGAACACCATATACGCGAAATCAGACCCAAGGTTAAACTGGAGTTGGCGGCCCCGATAATGATGCCGGACAAGGCTCCAGCCGAGCTCCACAGACGACACAACCACGCGACCCTGACTACGACTGGTGCTTCCGCTGCGAGCAATGGGGCCACTGGTCTTGGGGATGCTCAAAAGGGAAGGATGGGGACACTTCAACGAGAAAAACGAAAGATTGTACACCGAGAGAACAGCGCAGCTGAACGGACGAGCACCGATGGCAACTGCAAAGACCACCATGATGGGACAGGAAGGCATTGGCGCGCGTTCACAACTGCAGGAAACTCAACTTTCCGACAGATGGTTCCGACAAATGAAAGAGGCTCCCGCGGATCGACGGATGATGAACGCGACCGCGCGTGCGACAAACAAGAATGAGCCAAAGAGCGAGAACGACGGGAGTCAACATGAATAATGGCAAGAAGAAGACAGCGCCAGTGGACAATAATCGACTCAAAGTTCTGAGCAACGAAGCTCTACAACAAGCAGAGGAGATGGCTGGTGGCACCTCCACAGGTAACACCCACCGAGTCTGTGGAGCTGAAGGCCATTGAGTTGAGGGAGGAGGAGCAGCCTCTACCTCCGGACTCTCAACAAATAGACGTGGAAATGGCACAAAACATCTCAGAATAAGAATTCAAGAGGCTGCTACCGCGCTTGCAACCTCACCTGGAAAGATTGAACTTGCAGAACGGAGCTGAGAAGGCAGTCCCCACCGTAGAAAAAAAACCAAGGCATATCGTGAAGAAGATCAGAGCAACTGATGAATATCAGGTGCCCGAGTTCGAGATTGGATAACAGTTAAAAGAGCAGACGATCACGATCAGCGAGCTACAGTTGCTACAGATCGCTCCGTCTATCCTCCAACAGTTGTCGAGACGCATGCAATGCCGATGAAAAGCGAAACGACCAAGACCAGAGAAGCACTAGTGTACATGCTAGCACCCTTCAGAGAACTACTGGAAGCGGAACTCAACGCCGAGCTTGAGGAGGAAGCTCGCGGAGGAGATCGGGATGCTACAGTCCGGCACACTCTAGAACATCTGGGTATCTAGTGAGCTATAAAGATACAGCCGCTCCGGAGGAGGCAGTGCCGAACACCTTGGGCTACGTGGTAGAATATTTGTCAGGACACTACACCGATGCCATCTTGCTGAATAGCGGCTTGGCCGTCAACTTAGACAACCAAAACTTCTTCAACAGATCTGGACTGAGATCCTGTCCTGCTGGCTCACACAGAGCCTATGCCTGGTAAACAATGAGGTCGCGCAAGTCCAGGGGAAGTCGTGGTAGCCAACATTATATGCCATCTGACCGCATATGTCATGAAAGGTTATGAAGATTGGGACCTCCTCGTTGGCCGACCATGGCTGAGACGCGTCAAGGCGGTTGAACATTACGACAAGCAGAAGCTGGATCTTATTGGCTTCAAAGGGCACCAGCCTTGAGTGATATCTCGCCATCACCCAAACAGTTCCAGGCAATCAACAACCACCGCAAGGACGAGAGCGAGGGACCGCAAGGCCTGGCAGAGCTAGAAAGAGAGGCTCTCATCTATTTGGATGATGAGACTGGGGCTAAAGCTGAGATAGGGGTCATTCTGGCTGAACTATGACGCCATTGAACAGGCGACAGACGTGTATCGAGGAGCCACCATCCGTGAAGCTGTGAGTATGCAGTGGCCAGAATCGAAACAGCAACCTAGGGATTCAACTCATACAGGGGAATCCATAAGCAGACAGTCAAGTATCATACCAAGAAAACCAGGAACCTTGCTTTGTTTATCTTCCCATGCGAGTGAAAATTTTGTGATGCATTGCGAACCGTGTTTTGGACGCGATGCGCCACCAGAGTGCAGCGTCAGACAAGATCGCTAAACTACCCCGCTATCAGGCCTAAGTTCCAGCGGAAGAACCTTCCTCCAACAACATCACGAAAACATCATTCGGCCGCGCTGGCTTGGCGCGCACGGCAATCGCCGCAAACGTTGCTGATCAAACACATTTCGATTTTCACTATCCAAGGTTTTCTTTGCCTTTACGCATAAGCACAGAGCTCGAACCTCTTCCACCGATCCTGGAGCGCGCGGAGGCTGAGTGAACACCAGGCACGATAAAGAGCGACGAGTCAGAGCCACAACACCAGCAAATCGAAACCTATTCACCATCACCAAAACTACCGCAGGCCGCAGGAGTTAAATCACCTCACTCCAAAGAGCGAAACCCAAAGTAAACCACCGACTGACGGGACTCCTCCCAAATGCCGAATCATCAACGCGAGAGAAGAGATCGACAACCGAACCGAAACTGCGCGACGAGTCGGGCTCATGGGTCGAACATCGCAGACAAACTCGACACCAGCTTCAAAATGGATGCTGAAACACTCCCGAAGTAGACAGGGGAACGCTGCGGAAGGGCGGCATGGTTGATGGTGGCGACGGCTGGCAGAGGAGGGGAGGCACCACAGCGAACCCTGGAGTTTGACGACGGCGAACTGCAGTATACCAGCTGGGATAGCCTGTACATGCAGACGGCAGAGTCGGACGCTTGCTAACTTGATTCCGAAATCCGAAATGCGCCATCTTCAAGGTCTTGAGAATATACAGCAGACGCGACATCTTGGCAGCCAAAGAGTTCCCCCTCTAATGGAAAGCAACTGACTGATCGATCGATGGTCGTAAGCCTGGGGACCGAACACGCATTGTATTCCGAAACCAGACAACCAGCGACCAGATGGTGTGCTACAACTGAGAATGGTCCATGATTACCGGCGCCTTAACAAGATAACCAAGAAACCAGCGTGCCCAGCAACAACTTGGAAGTAGACTTGGATTCCATATACTGTGGTCAACCACGAGTATTTTCTCAATTAGCTGTCTCACACAGACTATGGGCATACCTATTTAACCTCAGATCGTGAAAAGACCGGGTTCCTCACACCGCATGGGCTCTATTTCTACAACAACACACCAATGGGACTCAAAGGTTTATCAGCCTCCAGTGCCAGGTTTGGAGATCTGGCTTTTGGCCACCTATTGTTTCAGGACGGTTCTGACTCCCGTTGTTTCACGAATACCTGAAAGAACTCGCTACGACCTTCTTTCTATACGTTGACGATCACCACACAGCCTCCGAGACATTCGAAGACCACTTAGAGTTCACGTTGAAGTACTACCTACCGTGAATCACTTGGGCGCCAATCAGTTTGAATGACAAGACAAGCATGTGCATATCTAGCATGGAAAGTTTATACCGGGGACAGCAGACCCCATTCAGCGTATAAAAGAAAGCTTCTTTGAGTTCCGCAATCAAGACAAGGTCCCGGAAACCATCAGTCCTGAGGCGGGAAACAAAACGCGACAAACCAGTGTTGAAAGCAACGCCGCGGCAGCACTCGAGAGCATTTGCGACAGTATCCAGAATAACGCAACTTCGGGAGCAGACTCCACCAAACAATTCCACCTGGCGACCGACGCCTCAGTGGACGGAACACGCGGTGTTCTCCAGCTAGATGATACCCCAGCAGGTGAGCATAGCACCGAGAAGGATTTCAAGAACGCAGGAATTATCATGTGGACATTGGGGCGCTTCAACGATGCAGACCGCCAATACATGATGCCGGAAAGGGACATGCTTGCAGTCGTGCGAGGATCGAAAGAAAGCCACTGGATGATCAAACACTCCTCGCACCCGGTGATAGCCTATACGGATCACAAGGTAATGGCCAACTCTATGGCAAACAGAGGTCACTTACACGGCAAGGTCAGCCGCTGGATCGGAGTCTTGGGGAGTAGGAAGTCGAATACAGGTACCGGTCGTGTAAGAACAAGGTGATGCGCCTGGCGGACGGAATGTCACGGCTACCTGAGGCACTGAAGGACGACGCCATGCCATTTGAACTGAAGATGGGCATCGGACGAAACTTGGATGTTAGATCTCTAACAGAACTTTCGGCAAACGTCATTTTACCGAGAAGCAGAGCGCCTGGAAAATATTTGATCACCGATACGTGAAAAGGAAACATTGGACATTGGTAATATGAGACCTGGTACTCCGAAATCGTTTCTACCCTGCTCGAGGGTCTGAGCAGTTTGAAGAGGGGCGATGGCGGCTGATGAAGCGACGCATGCTCAGATACAGAATCGTCGACGGAGAACCGCACTATCTAGAGAGCGAAGAATCTCTGGCACTCTGCGCGGCCGAGAAAGACGTGCCGCTCATCCTGCAGAAGGCGCACGACAAATGTGGACACTTCGCAATGGCTATCACGAACGATAGACTGAGAAGAAGACAATGGTGACCGAGTCGAGCCAGCGACATCGAGAACTATTGCAGAACATGCATGGTGTGTCAGCAGACAGCATCGTGTGTTCTGGCATCACCGTCAGGGAGCATCACCAAGCTGGAGCCCTGGGACATGGCGGGAATGGATTTACCTCGGCCCGATCAAGCCATCGTCAGTCGAAGGGCAGCAACAGAGCCTGCTGTGTTCGAATGGTCGAGAATGATCTACTGCGATAATGGTTCACCCTTTGTGAACATGAAGCTGAGGATGGCGGCAGATAGGCAGGGGATAAAGATGGAACTAGGGCCCCGACCTCTCATCGTTCCTGTACTGGTTTGCCAGAACGTGTCGTCCGCCTGGTAAGGAAACAAATCCAAAGGTGGGCAGCGGAAAGGGAGGGACTCTCGTTAGGTCGCTGATACCAGGTAGTACCCGCGGTCATGATCAACCTCAACAGCAGATATATCGAGAGCATTGGTGCATTCCTGGCCATGGCGATGTTGGGATGGCTGTCGTTCGCTAAACATTCTGGCATCTTGGATCCTCTGCCCGATGAGGAGAATGCCTCGACTCGACATTATTAGTCGTGCAGAGGCCAGGGACTTGATTCATCTGATCAAGGATGCTCTCCCACACGTTGGAGTTACTGTGCACTGTAATCAATAAAGGAGAGATGACAACTCTGGCGTATGCATGCAGCTAGCTGCGGCGCAAGCTGCCTCATTGATACTCACATTGTCCTCAAATCCAGGAGACCATCCCTGGCGTTTTCGACCAGTCTGATGTGTGGAAGAAGTGAGACTGACCCATCTTGACATTGAGAAAGCTCAAGCAGGGCCCCTTCATGTGAGCTAGGGCCACCAGTGTGCCTTGGTCGTCTTCTATCGAATCGCGGATCCATGCTGACACCGCCTTGCCCCCGCCCGATAAATTCTATATAAAAGATTGGCAATTAGTTCGTGTGAAGCCTTCCAATCTTTCTACTTTTATCACGCCCTCCTTTCATGCTTCATACTTTCTTGACCTTCGTCTTTGGCCCTATCCACGCAATACTTACACTTCGCCACGAAGTAACACCAAAGTTGAAGCTTAACTTGTCACTTCTGTCTGCGATATCAATACACAACTGCCTTACGCATACATCTACGCATACGCCTATGATCAGTATGAACTCAAACGACTTTACTGAGAACGAACCCGTTCTGGGCTCTGGCGAGATACGGTCAACCCCAACGACCCAGTGCAAGCTTTGGGCTATGCACAAATGCGATGCACAGAGTTACTCAACAGTATCATATTGGGACCCGCCTTCTGTCTCATTCCAGCAAATTCCTAGTGAGGCGATATCACGTCCCGGATCTATGGACCAAGACCTTTACCTTCCTACGACGACGAACGACTGTAGGTAAATGCGAGCCAAATGCTATAACTAATCTAATTTCAATCAGCGTCATGGATGGAGAATCCAGTTGAAGTGCAATTCAACCTTCAGGGCGAGGGCTTCAATATGGCTACTAATGAAGCCATTCCCATGCTTGACCTCAAGCAAGGTACGCTCATCTATGAAGACCAGATGGCTATAGATGATGGTTCAAAGCTGTATTGCACGCCTGGTTCTTCCTCTTTCACTCCCACATCTAGCCCTTACTACGATGGCGCCTCTCCAGCGGCCTCTGGGGCATGCTACTTCAGCCCCAGCTACTCGCCCTCAGATAACCGTACTGCCATGATGTTTTCCGCTGAGAGTTCGAGTGTTGCCTCGGGACCAATGACGCTTCTGCCGAGAACAGACCTTT
>JAAIJJ010000247.1:0-45597 GCA_020976545.1 Fusarium sp. Barmshour
ATTTCTTTATATCTTAGAAAAATCTCTACTCTTCTATCCTATTAGCTAGATCTTAGCTAAAAAAAAACACTAGGGTAAAGATAGCTTAGATAGTTAATACTAACCCTATCCTAACCCTAACCCTAATTTTTAAAATTTTTAAACCTAACTTATACTTACTCTTCCCTAACTTTAACCTCTTTTTCTCTTTTTTCTACTAATTTTAACTTTACCCTTCTTTTAATAACTTTATTACCTAACTATAACTACTAACTCTTTATCTTTACCTTTACTTTTATTACTTACTTTTTTAACTTTAAACTTTTTTTCTTTTTACTTAACTCTTTTTTAAAAACCTTTAACCTTACTTACTTCTTTAAAATTACTTTTTTTCTTTTTTCTTTTTTTAAAAAAAAAAAAAAAACCTTTAAAAAAAAACCCTAACTCTCTTTTTATAAATTAACCTTAACCTTTTAAACCCTTTTTACTTTTTCTTTTTCTTTTTACTTTCTTTAACTCTTAACCTTCTTTTTTAACCTTACTTTTTCTTCTTTTTACTTAACTCCTTTTTAAAAACCCTTAACCTTATTTATGTTTTAAATCTTACTTTTTCTTTTTCTTTTAACTTTTAAAGAAAAATAAAAACCTTAACCCTTTTTCTATAAACTAACTTTAACCTTTTAAACCTTTCTTACTTTTTTTTTTTTTTTTTTTTTTTTTACCTTTTTTTTAATAACCTTAACCCTAACTATAAACTACCTCTTTACTCCTCCTCTTTTATAACCTTTTTACCTTTTTTTTAATTTCTTAATTACCTTATTATCTAACTACTACTTTCCCCCTTTTACTTTTAACTTTTCTATACTTCTCCTCTTTACTTACTTAACCTTACCTTTAACTCTTTCTTTTTTACTTAAAAAAAACCCTCTAGCGCTTAACCCCATTAGCGCTTGTCTTTACGCACTTATACTTACCTCTAACCTTACTAACCCTTAACCTTAATAATACTTACTCTGCCATTAGCATTTGCTTTTTTTACTTTACTTTACTATTAGCGTTTACCCTTTAAACTACTTACCTTACCTATTAGCTTTTATATTAGTAGTTACTCTTTTTACTTTATTACTTACTGCACTATGTGCTAACTCTTATATTAGTAGTTAGCTGTTATTTTTTACTCTTTAATTACTTTACTTCTTACTCCTTATAGCCCTTACCTTAGAGGTTAGTCTTTACTTCTCTTCTGTTAGGCCTACCCTCTTTGCTATAACTCTTTAAACTCCTTATTACTATCTTTAAGTATATAAAGCTTAGCTTTTTTTCTTACCTTTATTAACCTTTCTCTTCCTCCTTCTTCTAACTTTACCTTTACCCTTGCCCCCTAACCCTAACCCGATATTGGGTTAGGGTTAGGGTTATATTATTTAGTAAAGGCTACTATTAAGGACTTATTTAAGTTCTGGCTTAGTATTAGTATAATAGCTAATTAGTTTATCTTTATCCTTTATCTAACTTTCTTAAATACTTATTACTTTTTTACTTTTCCTAATTAAATAAAAATTTAAGGTTTTACTTCAGGGTTAGGGTTAGGGCTAGGGTCAGGGCAAATTATTATAATAATAGTAATAATAACAATCCATTTTACATAAACCCTCTTTAATACTTACTATCTCCTTAATATCCTGGCCTAATTAAGAATCTAATATTTTGCCTTAGGATTAGCATTACCCCTTAAACTCTATACTATTAATAACTCTTTCTAGGGCAGCTAAAACCAGAAGCCGATCTTCTCTATTAACCTCGGACGTAGATGCATATATAAAACTAAGTCTGATACCCTATATAGACCTGACTCTAACTGCATAGAAGTACTAGTCTATTATTAGATAGAAGAATGCAGCCAAGTCTGTAGATTATAATGGCATCCTTGGCCCTTAATGTTAATAATTATACTCCCTTAAAGTATAAGGAATAGCTAAACTTTTACTGATTTAGTCCTTTTTATTATTTTGCTTGCCTTATATATTATTTACTTTACTGCTTTTTGCATTCTTAGGTTATTGCTAGTTGCGTGTTGCTATTGCTTTTTATTATAGGCCCTATTTCCTATTATTAAAAGTGCTAATATATTATTAAAAGTGGAGAAATTGCATTGGCCCTAAATTTAAATTATAGGGAGCCACTCCGCTTTTACATCCTTCTTCCCTATACTGCCCTATATTATAATTATGCCCCCCCCTACATTATACTATCCTAACCTAAATAACTTAGCTACCTTATTATTTAAGTTAGCCTTAAAATTTCCTTTTATTAATAGAACTATATAATAGATTACTATCTTAAACTTTATTAAGAATTTTTATTTTCTTTTTAACTTTTCTTTTAATATATTTATTCTTTTAATAATAATATATCTCTATTTAGAATATACTTTATTATTTTTTTATTTTACTTATTTAAATATTTGCCTAATAAAACTATTATAGCTTATTATTTAATAAATTCTTAGAATTTATTACTTTTGTCCTTTCCTAATGCCCTTATAACTTTCAAACCTGCTAACTGCCTATACTTTCTAATTTTTCTCTCTTTTTCTTTCTTTACTAACTGTTTTCTATACCTTAATCGCTCTTATTTAGATAGGATCTATAAAAGCTCTAATCTTTTATATTCTTATACTTTTTATTCTTAATTATATAAATTGCAAATTGCCATTTTAATATCTATATAAATTCTCTTTATGTAGTTATTATACTTTTTAGCCTATAAGACCTTAGTTAGTTTAGCTACATTATTTAGAAATTTTACTATCTTATATTAATTAATAGGCATGCGCTTAATTACTATATCTTTAATATTAGCTACTAATTTTAAGAGCTTTTTACTAGACTTTATAGTAAAGGCAAACTATATAATAGTAAGCTAGTCTATTTAAGTATAAAGTAATACTGCTTTTATATAGCTTTACCTATACTTATATAGTAATGCCAGTAAATGTTTCTTTATATAGGTAAAGTATGCCCTTTTAAGAATACCTTATAGCTAGATTATTAAGTTATACTAACTACTAAATGGCAGGTAAATTAGGTCTTCCTTCTCTTATATATACTTTTTTTCCTTTAGTTTCTCTATTATATAGGGTTAGTGGCTATATTACAGCCTTATTAGTTATAAATCTAAGCTATATACTATCTAAGGATTTTATATCTTTTACTAGAACCTTATATACTTCTGCTAGGTTTGCTTCCTTTATTATAGGAGGTTTTACCTTAGGGCCTTTGGGCTTATTACTAGCCGAGTTATCCTTATTATTATTGCGAGGTTTCTCTATATCTAGTATATATATATATTTTACTTCTATTACCTCTAGCTCTATATCCTTTATTCCTTAGACCTCTTCTGCTCTGACCTTAGGATCTTAAGGATATTTATATAATAGTAACTCTTCTATAACTAGCTTCTGTTCTGTATCCTAAACTATCTCTTTATTAGTAACATTTTTAGGCTCTATAGCAGGTAGGGAATTCTTTAAGCTAGAAGATAATAAAGACTATAGCCCTGGCAAAGTATTATTTACTAGAACCTTAATAGATATATATATTATATTATAATTATACCTGGCAAATAGGTTATAGATATCTTCTCTATATAGAAGACTATTAATAGTGTCTATAATAACTCTTTTATTATTAGTTATATTAGTGTTTTTACATTTAACTATCTTCTTACACTTTAAAAGTTATAGATACTTAATATTATCTTTTAATACTATATAAATGGTTTTATTATTAGGGAAATGCTAGTTATATAAGTTATATATTATATTAGTTAAGGTATTATTAAGATTAAATCTTCTTATAGTATAAGTATAGTATAGGATGCATGTTTTATATAGTGCAGTATGGCATAAGTATATTAAGGAAGTCTTTATAGAAATAATAATAATAAAGTTATAGTATATCTAGTTTATTAGCTAGGGTTAAAGTAAAGTAATAGAGCCCTTAAGGGAGGTAGTTAAATAGATAATAACTTTTATATTAGCTGTCTTAAGATATAGGGGTCTTAAGATATTTAGTAAAGCTGCCTTATTATTATATTATATCCTTATACTATATATAAAATAAAGCTTAATAAATTAGAATTAGTTTATTCTTATAATTATTACTTATTAGTTACCTTATAAGATATTTACTACTGCGCCTTTAAGTTAATATCTTAATTATATACTTTTAATATATAGTATTTATTCCTTTACCTATATAGATAAAGTGTTATATACTTCTATTCTCTTATAATTATTATATAATAATATAAAGTTACTGCCTTATTTTAAGCCTTCTTATTAAGAGCTAAAGTGATTTTAAATGCAATAATTAAGTGCCTAATTAATAAGCTCCTTATAGTTAGCTATTAAATGCCTAATTGGCTAATTTATTGGCTTCTTTATTTATTTCCTGAGAAACATGCTAGAACAGAACCTTAATGTCAAATGCGTTTAGATTCTTAATAAGCCCATATAGCCTCTTAAATAGTATAGAGTTCTTTACTAGATCCTGTTTTGCATTTCTATACCTATTAGCTTCCTATTTAAATACCTACTTAATTATATCCTTAATAAGGTACTTTAAGTTTGCCTTAATAATAACTTTATAAAGCGGTTTCTTACCTAGCGCTTTGGTTTGTAGTATTTCTATTGCCTGTTTAAGTGTAATAATGCTGGCGTTTAGTTTTGCGATTTGGTTTATTATAGGTACTTGCCATAGTAAGAGGCTTTAATTAAATAAAGATGTTCTGCTAATAAAAACTCTAATGGCGGCTTTTACATTAGGTATGCTATTACCCCTGTAGGCACTATTAACTATAATAAATATGCAGTTAATATATGGCATTATATAATTACAGCTGCTATAAGGGTAGTTATTCTTATATACTATATAAACCTAGTCCTTATTAAGGCTAGGAACCTGAATTAACTCTAGCTCTATATTATCTCTATAGCATAAGTAAGGCTTAAACTTTTAATTCTTTACCTACTTATAGTCTTCTACTTAGTAAGGGGCTATAGTAACTATATTACTTAAGCTAATTAAAGATAATAGTAAAAGAGGGAATAGATAGAATGTCTATATATTAAATAAGTAGCTAAAGTAGCTAAGATCTAGTTAAGGCAGAAGATATAGCTGCATATAGATATAAATTTTTAGGTTCTAGCTATGCTATATACTATATAGATGCCTAAGCGCTTAAATCTCAAATTAGGCTCTATATACTAATATAATTTACGCAGCTATCTAATTAACTTTATATCTTAAATAACTATTATAATATTTACCTTACTTCCTAGGTTTTAATATATATACTCTTCTCTCTTCTCCTATATATATAATAATATATATAACCTTTAACTAGAATTTCCTTCTATAATATATCTAATTATTACTAACCATTAGGCTTTAAAGCCAGCCTAATAATACTAGCAGGTAATAATAAAACTATTGCCCCTATAACTTTAGTTTTTTATAAGCAATATAAATACTCCTTATATTACTAACTACAAGTTGTTTAAGGGTGCAATACCCTTGCCGTCTTTCTATAAGCATTAAGTCCAAGCCCTATTTATAATAAGGGCTTATTACTAAGCTATTAATAATATAACTGTTAATATATATATAATACAAATGCCTCTAATAGTAAACCTAATTAAATTTAAATATAAAGTAATACCTGCAATGTTAGATATCTATGCCTAGGTTAGAAATATAAATAATATATTAAGAGATAAGACTATTACTATAACTATGCAGGTATTTATAATAGAAGCTAGTATCTTTTATAAGTTAGCTAAAGTCCTTATAAGTAAGGAAATACTAAAGGGATATAAAACTGGTATCTTTATTAGGGTATTAAGGTTAAATAGCGAAAATACATATTATACTAGAGTAAGGCTATTTAATAAGCTAAAGTAATTAAAATAATTTAGTTTAGTGGGGTTCTAATTAGATACTTAATTTACTTTATATATTGTCTTTTAACTCTATATTATATTCCTAAACCTAAATTAACTTATTTAATAGTTATCTGCTAGTTTAATACCTAGTAAGGTGTCTTTAACTTGCCTTATAGCTATAAATATATTATACTTAATAGAACTTTAGATGTTGTTTAGGTTCTTGTCTTGATGATGTTTAATGCCCTCCTCCTCCTGGTTTAACCTTTCTCTTTAAGCTTTAATCTCTATAACCTTCCTATTAGCTCTATTATAGATAAAATTAGTATCTCGATTCGCCATAAGAAGTACTTCTTTAATATGCCTTTTAAGTAACTTAATGGCATCTAAATATATTAGAGTATTAAGAAGCTATATAAACTCCTTAATATTCTATAAAAACTAATTTACTTTTAAGAAGTTAAGGTTAAGTTAATAAATAATAATATTCTAAATCCTGCCTACTAAGCTAAGTAGGTTTAAGAGTAACTTAGTATTATTTTTAGTCTTAAGTATTTTATTCTTTATAAATAAATCTATCTAGGTTTATAGCAAAACTGCCTTAATGTAACTGCAGTCTTATTTATTTAAGTCTTATTATATTTCTTACTATCTAAATTCGAAGTATGTATGCTCTAGTAGTAGTTATATCTGTAATATAAGTCTCTATTACATTTTAATAGGAAGGCGGCAATCCCGGGGTAACTAGCTAGGTTAATTACTTAGTAATTTATCTGCTATAAGGAAGGTAATATATTAATATATTGCCGGCTTACTTATATTAGGAAAGGCGCGCTTACCTTTAAAGCTATTAGCTGCCTTATTTAATTAGCTATATTTACTATTAAGCGGTTTAATCTCTTTTATATATAGATATCTAGTTACTGTTTCTTGCTCTTCTTTAAGCCTTAGTACTTGCTCTTTTAGAAAGAGGTCGGGAAATTAATATCTTGCTAAATCTATATAGGTAAAGACATTATTATCTAGCAAGACCCTAATAGTGGCTACTATGCTTAAAATGCCATAATTACGAATTAGGTTTTTAACTCCCTAATAGCTTTTCTCTCGCTTTCTTACAGCCTTTCTAATTAACTAATTATTTGGATATTTCCCTGCGATTTTTAATAATAAGGGCAAGCCTGTAAAAGCGACATAGATGTCCTTTTTACTGATTAGGTCTGGCTGTTTAGTATTATCAGGCTCCGGGAACATTAACTCCTTAAGATGGCAATTAGGATAGATTACTATTACACTAAGCTTGCCTTTAATCTTATAATTACCCTTTGCCTTTACATATTAATATATATCTGCAGCTAGTATATTAGATATTATTATTATTATATATTAATAGGGTTATAGTAGATAGAAGTATGGCTTAAAGAGCAGTAAAGAGGGTTAATAAGGGAGGGATAGACTTAGCTGCTAATAGTAGATAATGATAATATTATATATCTTATGCTATAGCTAATTAAATTAGCTGGGATGGGATAATCCCCTATTAGGCAGGTAGGGATAAATAATTTTTAGATACTATGTAAATTAGAGTAATATAAGCCTCTAAGATATTATTTTATATATATAATATATTATTAGACCTAGCTTTCTCTTGGCTCTTTTAAAGATTCCTTATATCTATTATAAGCAGTTAAATAAAGTAAGGTATTTAAATCTTATTTTATTTCTCTACTAACTATTATTATAACTATCTAAAGAAATTCTATTATCCTTTATATTCTCCTCTGTCTTATCTTCTTCCTAAATTAAAATACTATAAGGGGTATCGGTAAGCTTAATAGTCTATTCTGGCGGCTTGCTTTATTATAGAAATTAATCTAATAGCGACTGATCTTATGCAGTTGTTTTTATTTCCTCCTGCCTAGCGTTAAGGTGGCTGCGGATATTGTACTAATTACCCTAGTTATTAAGCTAATGTCTTATCTAATACAATTATGCCAAGAAAGTAAATAAGTAGCTAGGTAATGCCTTTATAGTATTAAGTAAGCTAATAATATTATTACAAGTAGGCAAAATAATAATTAGTTAGCTTATAGTCTCTTTAAGGATTTGCCTTAAGATATGCATTTCTGCTATTAATATGCAGAATATATATTTATTTATATTACTGCCAGTATATAATAGTTAGTTTAATAACTATAGTTAAATAAAGTTTATATTATTATCTCTTCCCTAAATTAGGCTAGTAATATATAATATATAAAATAATACTTATTAATAATAATATTAGATCTTTTTATAATTACTAAAATATAGACTATTAATACTATATATAATTTCGACTTAATGCGGCTAGATAGCTCTTTTAATATTATTAAACTTATAGGATATTAGGATATTAGGCGTTAAGTAAGGTAATAAACCTTTAGGATACTTATAATAGCAATAAATAGATAATAACGGCATATTCTCCTCTATATAAGGCAGCAAAAAGTAAGGGGCCTAATACTGGATTTAGAAGAAAGGTAGCTTATTATAATGCCAGGTAGTGTGGCTATAACTAGTACTTACTTCCTTATTATAGTTATAGTTAAATATAACCTAGATATAGTACCTAACCTGGCGATTAAAATAGCCATTAAAAGGGCCTAATAATATATAAGTCTTCTCCTAGACCTCCTTAAATCTTTAATAAAGCTAGAGAAAGAAGAGTATATTTTAGGTTAGTAGTTTAGCATAGTAAAAGATCTGCTAGAAGAGAAAGTCAGACTAGCTGTTTTTAGGCAATAGGCGCCAATAAGTAATTATCTAATAAGGTAGCTCTGCAGGCAAAGCAGACTATAATAATAATAATAAGGATATATTAAAGTCGCTATAATCATTCTTATTAATATTATCTATTATAACTTGGCAATATTTAGCCCATGCCTTAATATAGATACTATAGATAATTTAGGCAGTAGGAATTCGGCTTATCTTAGCTGCTAAATTATCTTAGGCTTCTTTTAATAAGTTAAGTACTAGCAGTTTCTAGCGCCTAACCTGCTCTTAGGTTTAATCCTAATATAAGTATAACTTAGTAAGGAAGTGCTAATAGTATGCCTAGGCTATTTCTTACATAGCAAGAGTAATGGCCTTACTAATAAGTCTCTCGGCATCCTCTCTATAGCCTTAATTATACTCTATATAAGCGTTACTAGTTAATTATTAGAATTGCAGTTTAATAGTAATCTAGTTAGCAGTAAGTGCTTAAATATTGGATTAATAAGCTAGTTTGGCCTATAATAGATTGCAGGATATATAGAGGTTAATTAAAACCTTAAGCGCGATATGCCCTCTCTACTAATTAAAATAACTATTAGGGATCTATAGCATGCCTAAGGTATTAACTATATCTCCTAGGCCTAGCCTATAATACTACTTAAGCAACCTCTAGCTATAGCTACATATCTATACTATCTAGGTTAGCTACTAGATTTAGTTATTAAATCTATACTCTTACTTATTATTAACTAAATATATAAGAAGATAATATAAAAGCTATACAGTATAAAGTCTAAGGATTTACTAAATAGGATTAAGTAAGGAGGAGGAGGATAATAATAATAATAATAATAAAGGCTTAGCTACTTTATTTAATACTTATAGAAATATATAGTTAAGTAGAAGTAAAAAGCAAGCAGCCTATATAGATATAAATTTTACTACTATCTCTATTAGAAGCACTTAAAAAGGGCAGTGCTGACTACTAGCTGCAGAAATAAAGGGAATATTCTAGTATAGTGGGCCAGTATGAGGGCTCTGGTCAGGGTCTAGCATACCGTCGGCCTATATGGCGAGGATAATATCGAGACGGAAGGTGACCTCTTTCTAGATCCTAAAATTTAAATACCTTTTTAAAGTAGTAATAGCTCTTATATGCTGCTTATTGGCTTCCTAAGTATTTATAAGATAGGAGCAATTAAGCTATAATATAAATATATACTATTAGTTTTAATTAGTAGCTACTAGATCTTTTAATATTGCCTTATTAAAAGCTAGAAGTAGTAGTAGCCCTAAATTAAAAAGCTAGTAATTGCTAAATATAACTTTAAATAGATCTTTGCTATAGTTATATGCCTTGGCTTAAATAATCCTAGGTAATCTAGCCTCTAGGTAGCTAGGATTTAATGCCTGACTTGCCTTTGCTTTTATATAGTATATTCCTGTATTATAAAGCAGATATAACTAATACTAGTTAGTAACTAGAAAGGCTTCAGGAACTATACTACCTAGTTAGTTATAGAGGTACTTATAACAGGCGCTTTTCTATAAAAGTATCTAAGGCTTTTCTTTATAGTAGTTTGGCAATAGGGATAATAGCTAATAAATATAATCTTATATGCCTATGTCGAGCTAGTAAAAGTATATATTAATTTAATTTGCATTAAGTTTAGCTAAAATACTATCCTAAAATAGGGCCAAGCTTCCCTTAAGTATCTATAATATAAATATATTCTTTAGATTATATACTTAAAATAGTAAGCAAGGGTTTCTAAAGTATGGAATAGTATCTCCTTTCCTTATTTATATATTATATATATTTGCTTTTTCTATTACTAATACCTAGAAGTCTATAAGATTTCTAGCAGGGATGCTATAGGATAGGCAAAACGCTTAGCTCTTATCTTTAGCAGTCTAACAGCTAGCACCTAGTTTCTCTTAGTAGGCATAAGACTTTACATATAGGAGGTTATATAAGCTAGGTATCTCTTATTATATATAGTCAGGGACTGTTTTAAAGATAGCCGGAAGGATAATGCTATTATATAAGTCTTTAAACTATACTAGGGATAGACTATTAGCAGAAGCTTTTATATGCAATTGAGCTCTATTAGGGAAAAATAGCAGAATAGAGAAGCGGATGCCGGCAATAGTAAAAGTGCTAATAGAGGTATATTATATATATGCTAGGTCTAGGCTATAAGGTTATATTACTTAAGCAGTAGATATGTTACTCTTATAAGTAGGGAAAAAAGAGAGTTAAAAGTAGTTAGGGGCTTGGATGGCGGACAGACTCTTTGCCTTAAACTAGATACTATCAATATCCTATTACTATATAACTATTACAGAGCCGTAGTATAGCAAAGCCTGTATCTTATGTAATAATAAGGGTTTAGCTAGTTTATTAAAGAGGAAGCTTTGCCATTATAGAAAGGAAGTATAAGGATTATAGGTACTATTACATTTTATAAAGATAGTTAGTAAAGGAGGAAGGTAATAGCTAATATAGTTAGTATATTCCTAAAGTATTTAGGTATTTTCCGGCTTAATATACTTATATAAACTTGGGCCTATTTAAGATATATATTAGTAAGTTTTATTAATCCAGGAGTAGTTAGATAATAATAAATCTATAATATATAATTGCATTAATGGCTAAAAAATGCTTAAAGCATATAATTATATACATCGCCCTGCTAGCATAGGAAATCAGGACTACTAGCTATATCTTATTTATTAATTACTTAAAGATAACTGCTAAGGATAGATTTATCTTTACCTACTAATAGTATTAAAGATAGACTAGATAAAGGCAAAGGTAATAAAGCTAGGGGGACTAGCGTTGGCGAGGAATTAGAGTTTCTATACTAAGGTAATTAACTATTATACTAAGTAGAGCATAGTCAATAACGGTAATATAGGGATTAATAGGTCTGGCATAGCGTTATTAGTAAGTCTGAAGTTCTTGGATATATCACTGTCATCTCTATCTTCTATATATGCAGTAAGATTGCATGGAGATAATAAGAAGAGTATTGCTTTAGCCCTGGACTCAGGGTCAGGCCTGCCATCTAGTCGGCAGCCCAGTCCAGGCTGAGCCTTATTGGCAGAAATAAGTGAGGCTGGGTTATTATGTAAAGTAAGGCCCGAGAATTCGGCTATAGGCGGAAGTTCTTAAGTAATATCGAACTGCTTGACGATCTGTTATGCCTTTATAAGGTGCTGTTGGTTACGGTGTCGTTGGATACAGAGACGCGTTCGCGCATGCGGCAACAGGGCAGGGTCTTTTTAAGGACAACTAGGTCTATAAATAGCTTATTGTTTGGCTTGTATAGGAGGATTTAAGCTTAGTGCTTTGGCTATAGAGATAGATTTTACCTTATCCTTTATAGTTGCTATATTTTAATAAGTAGGGGTTCTAGAACATTATGCCGTAAGGTAGATGGCATTAGGATATATATATTAGATAATTGGCTATATAGATGTGTCTGGTTATAGGGTTGCCTTATCTACTTATATTATCGGGTTATGCGTCGTTATAATTAACTAAACAAGGGGTGGGGTTTGGCTTCTTCGGAGAATACCAGAGACCGGTTAGTCGTCAATATGATGGTATAGGGTAGTATTATCGTGCTGTTTATTATTATATACTGTTAAGTCAAACTATTAGCCTGATATTAAGGTTAAAAGAGAAAAGATATATATAGAGAATAGAACCTTCTTCTTAAGCTATTTCTATAAGTTAGTTTCCCGGAAGATTTAATAGGTTGCTATTTATGGTATAAGGATAAAAATTATCTGGATATGTACTGTCATTCTGACAGGCTGCTAAATGATATTGTCTTAATCGGTCTCGCTTACAGGCAGCCTTATCTGCTCTTTCTTGCGCTAAGAGTGCATAATGACCCATAATAGTATGTATATAATGACTTTCTGTAAAGTTGATAACTATGCTCCTTGGCTATATAAGTAGCAATAGGAGCTTTATTAGAATGCTTGCTTGTTTATTTTGTTTTAGTTATATCTATATCTGCCTATAATGTTTATATTTATATAGATAGAGTTTGTGCCTAATGGTTTTACTTTTCATGGTCTACTAATAACGATATGAAGAGAGCATTATTACAGGTATTGGTTCTTATAATTAGCTATTCTTATAAGGGGATAATTAATTAAGATTACAAGGCAGGCAATATAGCAGTAAAACATTAACTGCCGATATCATTACGCTAATTTAGTAAAATGTATTTTATCTTTACTTCTGGGTTAAAGACTAATACATTGTATAGTAGTTCTGTAGAAAGAATAAGTCCAATATCTAATACTTGCATTTATATTAAGAATAATAGTATTATATATACTCTCTATAATCTTATAGTTACCTTAATAAGATAATAACTACTGTATTTTAATTGCTAGACTTGCTGTCTTTTTGCGGACTTTACTTAACTTGTTTTAGCTAGATTATTAATATAGTTAGAGGGTACCTTTATTATTGGACTGCTTTGCTCCTAACCCTGAGCTTTACGTGAGTTTATATCTCCCCTTAGGTTAGGAAATTAAAGTAAAACCAGCATATATGTTTATTCTTCATTATATTGGCTCTAGGAGACTAGTAAGGGTATTATATGCATTTAAATGCAATAATATTAGTTGCCGCTGTGAGCCATAAATAAGGGTATAACGTTATTTAGTAAGTAGCATTTTAACAGGCCTAAGTCTTAAACAGGATTAATAATAAGATATAGTAGAGAAAATAAGATAAAAGGCGCGAATTAAGATTAAAATAGATTTAGTACTTGCTAGTTATTTAATTACGCCTTGGACTACGCTTCTATTTACTTTTTATATACTTATCCACCATCGTTGATTTTTGGCAGATTTTAATTATCGTTCTCTGGTTAGCGCTTGAATTTAACCAAGACATTTATAATCCCGCCAACCCTGTCCCTACTTGCATAACTGATATTCTCTATCCTAATTACCTCTTATATTATACCTAACTTCCTTATCTTATTGCCTACTTATTATTACTATTTAACTACCTTAAATTTACCTAAATACTATTATTATTTATTTATTTATTTAAATTATTATTATTATTATTACTTTTATTAAATTTATTATTTTTATTATTATTATATTTATTATTTTATTATATTATTTTTCTTTTAATTATTTTATTTTCTTTTATTTTTATTTTCTTACCTCTAATTAAATACTATTATAAATATTACTATAGTATTAATTATTTCCTACCTATATAATAGCTTATTATACTTCTAACCTAGCTAGTCCTTATAGTCTTATTAGCTCTTAAACTCTTATCTAGCTACCTCTTATATCTATAGCAGTAAATCTGCCTTTATAGTTATGGCTAATACTATAGGGATTATTATATATTTTTATTACTAATATAAGGCCTCCTTTATCTTATAGCTATCTTAGTAAAGCTTTTATAATATATAGTAGTAAAAGCAACTTAAGAATCTTACTTACTAATCCTTTTTATAGTTAATTAAACCTTAAAAGTCTATATAGCTAATAAAGGATAGGTCTTTTATCCTAGCTATTAATTAATACTTACCCTATATATGCCTGGCCTCCTTAATACTATTAAATATCTAGTAGATATAATAGCCTATCTTACTAAGCTCCTTAACCTCTTCTAAGGCAGATTTAAGAACTTTAAGGATATAGGCATCCTGCCTGCCTTAGGCATATAAGGCAATAATCCCCTATATTAATAGCTCGCTCTTTTATACTAGCTTGTTATAGTAGCAGTTATTATATCTTATAACCTTAGCCTTATTATTACTACTAAGGTCTTTATAATCCTGCAGGTTACTATCTAGGCATTGGCTAAGTAGCTAATACTGGCACTCTTAGGTCTAGACTAGCCTATATACCTCCTATATACTTATATCTAAGCAGGCCTTGCCTATAATATCCTTATCTAGCTAGTCCTTATCTTTAATAATAACCTTAGCTATTATAAGCTCTCTAGTTTATTTAGCCTGCCTGGCCTCTTAGGTATAGTTAATAATACTAAAAGGCGCCTTAAGGTAGATAATATAGATAATACTAGTAATATTAATACTTATACCTAGAGCTGCTATTATTACTATATAAGGGGCCTTGCCTTAAAGCTATACTTAAAAACCCTCTTTATACTAGGTAATAAACTGTAAGTTACTATTATTATATAAAATATAGTAATAGTAATAGTTAAGCTAGTAGGTAAGGGCCTTATATTTTGCCTAGCTAGTATAATATATAATACCCTTTTCCCCTATTAATAGGTTTAGTAATTATACCTCTACCTATCTCTTTACTTCTATTATACCCTGCCTATTATAAATATAAAGGATAGTATATTATATATTTAGCTAGTAACTTAATGCCTATATATAAAGCAGGTTCTATAGCTATATAGCCTCCTTAAAGTTATACTAGCAGAGCGGCAGTAGGGTCCTAGTTAGAAAGATAAAGAGATAACTTAAGCTCTATAAGAGGATAAGGCCTTAAAGCTTTAAGTAATAAGTCTTAATAGCTATAAAGGTTAGGTAATACTTATTAATAACTATATAGTCTAGCCTCTTATTAATACTTAAGTTAGCTGCCTATTATAAGAAGTTATTAATTATAGCTACCTTAGCTAATATAAGTATAATCCTAGGCTAAGATAACTATACCTTAGGCTAGGGCTTGCAATTTAGGCCGGCATTAATATAGCATTAAATAAGCTACCTCTTAAGCTTAATATAAGGAGCTATTATAATAGTAATACCTGCACTTACTAGTATGGCCGAGACTATAAAGACTAAGCTCTTATTACTACCTGTTAGCAGTATTGCTATAAGCAGGCTCTATTAAGCTATAGCTTGCCTTATAGCCTCTTCTTATTAGGGTAACTGAAATTAGGTATTATTATTATATAGTACTGCCTGTAGTGCCTATATAATTATATCCTCCTCCTTCTCCTCTTTATTCTTTTCCTTCTCTTATTTCTCTTTCTCTTTTACCCTTATCTTGCCTGCCTATAATACCTTAAGGAATATAACCTTAGCCTGCTTTCTAAGGGGGTATCCTTCCTTTATCTCTCTATCTTGTCTAGGAATAGGCTTAACTTTCTTACCTAATAGTAATAATAGTAGTAATAAGCTTTTATTATAGCTAAGGAACTTATATTAGTAATAGCTTACCTGCCTAAAGATCTCTAAGGACTTAGCTATTAAGTATTTAAGTATATTAATTATAATACTATAGTTAGTAGCTATCTGGCTAATATAAGAGGCAGTTAGGGTATTTAGTATCTTATACTGCTTTAACTTATTATAATTATCCTTACTATCCTTAAAGTTAGCCTAACTAGCTCCTTAATTATAGGCATACTTCTTACTAATAGTAATAGCAATATAGCGCTAATCTTAAAATATAATTTAATAGCTAATATAATAAGATATTTACCTCCTTATAGCTATTAATATTTAGCTACTTTCTTAAAGTACTTCTCTTATTGCCTTATTATACTAGATAAAGTCACTTAGCAGTACTATCTTTTCCTTATATAGCTCTTACTTATTAGCCTCCTAGTAATTTATTAATAACTAGATATAAATTATATATATTATAAATAGCTACCTAATTTACTTAAGTAAGAAATAAGAGATAACTTTAGGTAAGTTAAAGTAAATAAAAGACTTATAATATTATATAATAAAAATAACCTTATTATTAATAATAAAGATATTATAATCCTTATTAATACTATTAATAAGATATAGCCCTATAATCTCCTTTCCTTAGCTAGGTTAGCCTCCTATAATATAGGCAAGGAGTAATAAGAACTCCTTAAACCTCTTAACTAGCTTAAGGTACTTCCTAATACCTGCCTACTTCTACTTGCCTATCTAGTCAAGAAGGTCAGTCTTCTAGGAGCTTATAATAAAGTCCTTAAGTATCTTAACCTCCTTACTAGCAAGACTATTATAATAAATAAAGGATTGCCTTTACCTTATCTATATAAGGTTATCCTTAATACTAGCTAGGGGGATTATAAAGTGCTTATTATTACCCTCTTTAAATATTAGCTAACCTTAAAAGAAGTCTTTAATATTAGCTATTATCTTAGT
This sequence comes from Fusarium sp. Barmshour, assembly GCA_020976545.1. Lineage (NCBI taxonomy): Eukaryota > Fungi > Ascomycota > Sordariomycetes > Hypocreales > Nectriaceae > Fusarium > Fusarium sp. Barmshour. The sequence continues at coordinate 16,819 of JAAIJJ010000247.1, forward strand.
TACTATAATTTAAAGGTCTTCTATTAGGATTAGCCTGCCTATAAAGTATATTATCTTACCTTACTTACTTTAAGATACTATAAGCCTGCTTCCTATCTCCCTTATAATCTTCTTCCTAAATAAGAGCAAGCTTAATATATAACTTATAAGTAAGTATATAGCCTTATAGAGCTAGGCGTCCTAGACCTAGGCAAATTATTAGGTAAGGTCTTTTATACTATCCTGCTCCTAGGTAAGTATAGCCTACTTCCCTAATAGCACCTGTCTTATAAAGATAAGACTGGTAAGTATATAGGTAAATAGGTAGGCCGGTTATAGCTGCCCTATCTTGCCATTAATCCCTAATATATTAATAAAGTGCTATAGCAGGCTTGCAAAAGGGTCCCTATTAAGCCGCTATATCTAGAAGCCTGTTAAGATCTATAATATCTACTCTTATAAGCCCTTATTGCTATTAGGGCTATTATAGCAGCTGCTTAATGGCCTGCCTCCCTTAATCTTATCCTCCTCTGCCTTATTATTATCTCCTTTAATCTCTTTATCTTCCTCTCCTTATAAATAGGCCTAAAGCTTCTTAAGGTTAGCCCTTTACTTTAATATAAAGCAAAAGCTATAATTAGCTAGGAAGACCTTTTTTTTTAATAATAATATATTAAGATAGTAATATAAAAAGCATTTTATATAGCCTAAATATTAGTCTATATTAATCTTCTCTTATAGTAGCCTAAATAGTTAGTTATAGGCATTATAAAGGTATAGGCTAGCTAGTAGTAATTAAGTTATTAAGGGCATGCTTTTTAATTTACTAATATAGCAGTTAAAGAAGAGTTAATTTAAAGCTTTATTTATATATTATAGTACCTTATTATTGCCTTTATTATCTTAGCTAGGTATCTTACTATAAGCCTAAATATTTATTAGGTTCTTACTAATAAAGTAAGCTAATTAGCCAGTCTGCTTTAGCTAGTTAATTATCTTATACCTTAAGATACCTTTATTTATAACCTTCTATATCTCTTCTTATTCCTCCTGCTATAGTAACTATCCTTTAGTAATATAGGTAATTATTATCTAGTTTTCTAGCTAGGTAACTATTATCGCTCCTCTTCCTCTTTTCCTTTTTCTTTTACTTCCCCCCCCTTCCTCCCTCTCTCCTTCCCCTCTTCTTATTTTATAAATATAAAAGTAATAGATTGCCCTCTTTAAACTAGTAAAGAAGGTCTATAGATATATAATAGCCTAGAGGTCTGCCTAAGTCTTCCTCTTAGCTGCCTTGGCATTATGCTTATTATTAAAGTATATATATAGGCATTTCTAGCTTGGCATAAGGTACCTATAGCCTGGCTAGGTATATATAAAACTATAATAGATAGGGAGACCCTTAACAGGCTTGGCCAGGTTAGATAAGCCATACCTGGCTAGTTAATCCTCTCTTAGCCCCTTTTCTAATAATATTAATAGCAGGCCCTTATAATAGTAAATAAGATTGCTATAGACTTAATAGCTAAGATTTAGGTAGTAATCCTTTAAATAGCCTTTTAAGTTATAAAAACAGACTATATAGCTATAAAAGGCATAAATTAGTAACTAATATTCTTTATTATAAAGAAGCTACCTTCCTTTACCTTCTTTTCTTTCTAGCCTGCTTATTCTTCTCTTTATTACCTAGATATTACTATTAGTATTATTAGGTAGTAAGTCTGGTAGGTGCTATTAGGCCATTATAGCTATAGTTAATTAGTTAGGTTATATATATAATTAGATAAATTAAGCTAGTTAGTTATAGCCTTTTTAAATTAAAATAAGATAAAGAGAAAAAGAAAGAGGTAATATAAATAAATAAATAGACTATCCTAGCCTTTTTTTTTCCTTTTCTATTTTATATTATCTATCTATCTTTTTCCTCTTACTTTACTTTTTCTATTTTCTTATTTCCTATCCTGGTTTACCTTAGATTAAAGTAGAGACTTAGGGTTAACTCTAAGTCTGTAATTAGCTGCTTGTAAGGTTGGTAGTTTAGGGTTGGTAGTTTGGCCCCCTTATTATCTATCCTGTCTCTACCAGACAGGGTTTCCCTGCATTACTATTGGCCTATGCCATTTTCAGAGGTTAGCAGTTTGGCCCAAACTACTAACGGCCTATCGGTTAGGACTTCTAGCTTACCCCTATGGCCTAGTAGTTAGGCAAAGATAGCTTAGATAGTTAATACTAACCCTATCTTAACCTTAAGCTATATTTAGCTTAAACTACTAATATAAAATAAAAAGGTTTAAAGAAGGTATAATATTATATAATAGCTTATAATATATAGAGGTTAAGTTAAGACTTTAATCTTATTAAATGTATTTATAATAAAGTACTTTATATATAAATGGCAATAGGGCTGTGGGTCGGCAAAGTTGTATTGCCCGACGAAATCCATCGCAAATCCCCAGAAACAGTGGTAGAGATTGAGAGATTTTTAAAAGAAGTAGAGTGGAGTCGAGCAGAATCGAGTCGAGGAAATTGAGGGGAGTGACTATTGCCACACAAAATGGCAAGAAACCCGATAGGACTGAGAATGAGCGAAAGTCAGTAAATGACAACTTGCTGCCGCGCTCAAGAAACAGCAGAGCTTCTTGGTTAAAGGAGTAGAGTAGTTGTAGGCGTTATACGGCGCTTGGTTTCTTGGTTGATGAATGGATTAACTACGAGGTCGGTGACGCAGGTGAGTAAGTGATGGGAAACAATGCTAGGTTTAGATATCGCACGACGACACTGCGACATCCAAGTCTTGATCCGGAAGCCAGGGGCCAGTTGGGCGAAGTCTCGTCGATTATTTATAACTATGGGTACAGCTCTTGTTAGATTCGCGATTGCTACAACGATTATACGGTAGGGTATTTTCAGCAGATCGTGAACAGAAGATTGTCTTGATTCAAGACTGCTTTTTTCCCCCTCTTCGTTTATACGAGGGACGTCGGGTATCCCTGTTAAATATAAACAAATATTATGGGGTGAGTGTATTAAAGTATGGAGCAGAATGCGAAGATGTTATAGATGTGGACTCATGAGGTTTAAACACAATGACGAAGACTGGATCGCGCCTCGACACGGAGATTGGTTTATTCTTAGGGCAGCCGCAAATTGCTGGTTGTAACGTAAGTCAATTCTCCAACAGTCTTGACTATCAAGCAGCCGCTGATCTTATTCCGCATCTTCAATTCTTAGGAGTTTTCTTTAACATCAAAATCTTCCATGGAATATATGGTTGGATGGAGGATTCCCCCACCCCCCACAACACCAGCATCGAAAAGATCTTCGGGCAGCTGATAGGTGGACAGGTAGTCCGAATTTTCACATCTGGTATAGCTGGTCGCGTCGTGAGGCGGCATTTTGCGAATCCGGCGGCCGGAGCTATTGCCGCACTCGCCACATCGGTCGCACATGTCGCTTCGTAGCTCCGCTTGGCTGTTGCTTCGTCTCGAGTTAGTACAAGCAGCAGCGATCTTTGTTTGACCCACGTGGTAAGTCAATCTCGATTTGATATGAGAAATTATGGACTTGAGAGAAGCGATTGCGAGTCTTGTACAACCAAATCCTGGACTCTTTGGCTGCGGAAGACCTTGTGGGGCAATGCTCTACCGGACAGAGCCGTATAGTAGATGCCGCCATCCGAGGGCCTAATCCTGATTGGCATCTTCTGCTGGAGAAGCTTATACGACTGGCTTTGACAGATGGAGTGGAGCCGATAAGAGAAGATCTCATGTCGCTTATGTATATACTTTATATACATCTTGGTCTCGACAGGCTGTTCTACAGCTTAAGAAATGGATGATAGATTATTTCTTTGCCGTACTACTTTTTCCCGTCCCACTTATGGCTATCCCTCATGAACAACTCAAGAAGCTCAGGGTCCTAGGTAGCTACAGTTATGTAGAAGGGTCTGCACACTGATGCTCATCGACCATCATCTGCACCGACTAGCCGATATTGAGTTCGGCATTTAGTACTGCCACGGAACTTGCAGTTCATTGACCGAGAGCAGAACCACGCCTTACGCCTTACGCCCTATGCCCTATGCCCGGCGTGCCCGCACTCATTTTCATCCAATACCATCACAAGTCCAATTGGAGAGCTGCCAGAAGTATCGACACGTAGCTATGTCGTCATGGATAACTTTGTGAGATCAACCCCGCAAAGCTTGTTTCGGCAGTCGTACTTTAGTAACACGTTCATCAAGACTAGGTGAATGATTTAAGAGCCTAGTAGCGAATCCAATTATCTTTTCTTTAATCAATCATCGAGATTTGTACTCAACTAAGTAACATGGCAAGCAGTTCGTCTCAAAACGTCGGCAAGGGCAAACGTGTCCTTCTCACCGGAGGCAATGGCTTTGTGGCGTCCCATATACTTAATGATTTGGTGGAAGTAAGTCCCTATGGAAACCAACAGGATATTCCGGCTGGTATAAAATAAGCTAATAAAACCATCAAACAGCGTAGTTATTCGGTTACCGCCACGGTTCGGTCTGAAGACAAAGCCCAAGCTGTCTATAAAACCCACCCAAACTGGAAAGAGAATGTTAAGTTTGAATATGTCGCGGACTTGACTAAGAAGGAGGCATTCGATCATCTCTTCGAGGGTGCGGGCCAACCATTTGATTATATCATTCACACAGCCTCTCCAGTTGCATTCAAGGTCAAGGACATTCAGAAAGATCTGATCGATCCTGCTATCCAAGGGTAAGTAGTAACCCTTACGAAGCTTTATCTAGTAGCGACTGACCTGTGTAGAACCATCGGCGTCTTCGAGAGCGCACATAAGCTAGCTGGGCCTACTCTGAAACGAATCGTACTCCTTGGTAGCGCAGTTGCTGTTCTGAACACCTTCGAAGACAAGACCAAGGCTGGAAAAGATTACACAGAAGCTGACTGGAACCCGGTATGTCAGGTTTCGAGGACCATTCTAAAAGAGCAGTTAATGATAGACGATAGGTTACTTCGACTTATGCCATCCAGAACAACGACGTGGTCTCTGGATACAATGCCTCAAAAGTAGAAAGCGAAAGAGCTGCGTGGAAGATCATGAAGGAAAAGAACCCTTCATTTGATCTTGTCGTTATCAACCCGGATATCATTACTGGGCCCATGATCCACCCGATGTCAGGAGCAAAGTCGGTTAATGAGACGAACCGTTTTGCAATCTACGATTTCTTGGATGGAACGCATCAGCAAATCGAGGGTGTCGAATTCCCCTTCTACCACTTTGTAAGTCAATCTTGCGTTTCTCCCAGCTAGCTCCATGCTGACTGATTGTTCTAGGTTGACGTTCGCGATGTAGCTCGGGCCCACGTGGACTCTTTGACAAACCCAGCCGCGTCAGGGAAACGGATTCTCATGGTGGCTGGCTTGATCACACCTCAATTGGTTGTCAACACCGTGCGCAAAGCTTTCCCTCAGTTGCAAAGCAAAATTCCCGAAGGAAACCCGACACAAATCTTGCCGCCTAACAACGAACCGACTGGCTGGGACACCAGTGCTAGCGTCAAGATTTTATCAGAGGGAACATCATCAGGGAAATGGGACTTCATTGGCTTGGAAAAGAGTTTGACGGATGCTGTTCAAAGTATGCTAGATGCCGGGATTTTGTAACGATACTATCCCACAGGGCTGGCCCCAGCCCTTATCAACAGAGGGAGAGCACAAAAGGTATGACTATATTAGGGCTTCTGGCGATTATTTCCAATTTCGAGACATAAATGTTCACATGCCGATTGAAATTCGTGTTTTGTGAGTTGTGAGCTGCAGCTTATGGTACCTTAGCAAAGCTGGGAGGTGAGCACAGCACCGTGATGATTGTTGGCAAGTGGTAGCTGCTAGAGCTACAGAGGACCGTCCTCCACATGCGTGATTCTTGAACTTATTCCCCACATCTTGACCTATTCCTTCTGCTTATGAGGACTTAGGAGAATACTTCTTTCCCAATCGATGTGCTGTGTTTTTTGTTGTCGTATCTATCATGTCTTCAAAAGGGGACTACAATGATTCCAGTTATCAGTGTTGATGAAGAGGGCTGGGAACAAAGGCGAGGAGCCGTACCTTTAGGTGTGATGGTAATGTCAGTCATCCCCAGCGAGACATACTATCTGCCTAGGTACCCCAAGACATTATACCACATCATTACCTACTAAGAACTTACCATGCAGTACCCACTTACCGGTAACACCGACCTACCGGCAAGTAAAAAAAAAAAAAATAAAAAAAAAAATAAAAGGTTTCCCCATACAAAATGCCCAATTTCGCTTATAAAGTATTTGAGCAGAATTGAAGTTATTACCATGGAGCAATGTCTGTTGTTTTTGGAAATTCGTTCTGTCTGATATCATCACATGGCTTTTTTGATTACGTGTACAGCATGGTCGCACGGGACTAATGTAAAATTTATCAAAACATCTCCTTTGACATCCAGCGTCCCCGACGCTCCTTCCAATGTTCCTGACGTCAGCCCCTAATAATCGCCTCGTCTTCACCAGTATTCAACAGGTATGTTAGCTGAAACTTAAGAACAAAAGTCTCAAGCGAGCATAAGAGATATCTTGATATAGATATAGAAGTCGACACAAAACCACAAACAATCATGGCCATTTCAGTTAACTTGCTGCCCTCCAGGAATAATGATGTCTGTGGCGAGTACTCAGGTCAGAGTATCACGAAGGAGTTAGATATTGATAAACATCCCTGGCCAGCTGCCTGCCACGAGCGGCAGCAACCTAAAAAGCACCATCACCCATCTCGTACATAGGGGAGGACGGGAGATTGGAGGGAGCAGCGACCTGAAGAAATATGATGCAACGAGAGGAGAAGACCGAGTCTGTTTCGAGCACAGGGCTCTAGAATCTGTCGATATGCTGAGTTTGCTGATTAACAAATAATATATAATAGGCACCCATTCATCATGATACGCAGTATCCAGGTATGAACGGATTCACGGCTGTTCTAGTTAACTTTCCAGTATAAGTAACTTTACCCCTTTAAAGTAGGGCATAAAAAAGACCCTGCGTATCAATATCCGTTTGATCAATTGCATCCCTTCCCTCATCGAGATTCATCCTTCCCCCATTGCGTAGCCTTTTTTTTTTTTTTTTTGCTCAGCGCCGCTCACTAAGAACCTCATTTGACTGATAAAGGATGGGACCCAACAGGTTCACGGATAGTCATGGTTTTAAAGTTGCACAGCCACCCGTAAAATATAACTTAGCGCGCTTATTCACGGATCTTATTCCTATTTTAAGTGGTTAGAAATTGCGCTGTCATTACTAGTGATCGGTCTACCTCTACAATAGGAGCCAACAGTGCGCTAGATCTCCTTTAAACTCATCTCACTAACTCAACTACGATACAACCAACACGCTAGCCATTTCCATGATGTAGCGCCTGCTGCTTTTCCGTATCTTCAACCATTCTCCAAATCTCTTTGAGGCCTTTTCTTCGATTTGCCAAGGGATTGTCTCCCATTTCCATGGCAACTTGTACTTGAATCTTTTTATGCCGACACCACTGGGCCCGCTGCTGTTGACAGCTTTTGGCAGAAGGGGCTTCGTGTCCTCAGAGCCTCACCGTACTTAATGAACACGAAGGGAATGCACGTGAGCACCAAAGTAAAGAAAGCAAGCAGAGAACACGCCCACTGAATCCCCAAGTTCTCGTACATTGGGGGTGCAGCAAGAGGCAAGACTACCGCGGTTATCGACCGTATTGTACTCGATGCGGCCTGGGCAGATGCAGAATACTGCCTGTAGGCATCGGTGATGTAGTTCAGTAATGCCATAAATTCCATTAAGTAGCCAGCGCCAAAGAGAAGTCCCGACATAGACGGTACGGCCGCGTGAATTTCTGAGTATGACGTCCATCTAAGCCAGAACAGGGACGCGACGATTCTGAAGGTTTGTGAGCTTATGAGATCATTGGATTGATTTACTACCCACAGTGGGCCGCCAGCACAAGCCAGAGGTAGACGGCGATACTCGATCTTATTCGCCCAAGCGGCACCCACTTTCATTGCTGAAGAGTGGTATGAGCTATACCCGAGGAAAAGCCCTAGAGCAACTATCGAACCCGCTGTGACTACTTGTTGTCAGTCTAGAGTATTGATATGTTGGGCAGCATGTGTACTTACTTGGGAGATAGGTCAAGCCAACTTCACTGGATGACAGTTGGTACACCCCTACGAAGTATAAGTAATATAATAATCACATCAAGTAAATCGCCTCATACCTTGAAATATGATCAGGTATGCTTGGAAGAACAGATATAAAGTCGCATATATAAGAGCCAGATAGAGAGATGTAAAAAGAACAACTGGTTCACGTGCGGCCATGACGAACGGTCTTGAGAAGATAATCTTGAGCTCTTGTGCAAGGCTCAGCTGTTGCTTCTCTGCGGCCTCGGGATCAACAAAGTGCTTTTTCCTGATGATGGGAGCATAGGTCTCCGGTAGACAAAACACGAGCGGCAAGAAGACGCCCGAAATCCCTAGCCCGACCCAGAAGGTCAAGCGCCAGGAATGTCTGGTGGCGTATCCAGAAATGATAGGCCCCAAGGGAGGCACCATGGCCGTAGCGCACATATAATATGCTGTTGCTTTGCCTCTTGGTCCGGGATGGTCGAAGATGTCCGCGAAAACCGGCCCAATAACGGCATTTGGCGCTGCGGCTGTGACACCACAGAAAAGGCGGAATATCAACAACGCAGTAAAGTTGGGGCTCACGGCACAGCATAGGGTGAAGATCATATAGCTAAGGTACGTGCCAATAAGTACAGGGCGGCGCCCGAGATGTTCGCTAAGAGGGCCGAATATCAGGGGGCCAGTTGCAAATCTAAGTATATAAAGGGAGTTAAGCAGGACTAGCTGCAGGCGATTAGTAACTGAGAATGCTTTAGCAATATCGCTCATTGCTCCGGATGGTAATGAAGAGCCAAGAGCGCTATTTGCGATAATTGCAATGCCTGCAGCTACGACTTGTGCTTGTTTGCGCTGTTACCGTTCAGCCTAACCCTAGACCGGTAACACAGAGTTCGATATAACTAGGTTCTGCTTACTCAAGAGAACTTAAGAGGGTTCTTGTTATCTAGTAGTTCAAATGTGGCATCCAGCCATTCATCCCCTGATGGTGATGGGGCCATAGCGAGGGTGATTGTTTGATAGATGGTCAAGTCCCCGGGCGCCTTGATAAGACGGCCGTCAGACATCCGAATCATTCGTCACTTTTCGGAGCTTCTCAACTCTGCTCCCATGGCGAAAAATTGGGCTCCCGGCGTGCCACTCCACTCTGATACCGAGCTGGGCCCGGGGCTGCTAGTTCAACACCCTACGCCCTACGCCCTACGCCCTACGCAGGCGCCTTGCCGACGTCCTACCTGAGCTTACGAAACTGGGGCGGCATGAGATATTGCCTTCCACTCATATCTGTCTCAAGTCTCGGGCACAGAGTAATACCCCAGGCAAATATCGAGCTTCAAGTCTCTTTGGTAGGCAATTCCGCCAGGTTGGCTTCTAACACAACTGAGAGTTGGCCCAGCATCTGGGGTTATTGTTGCGGAGTTTGGGGTTGAAAGAACACCCGGTTCAGTACGCACTACTCCCTACGCCCTGCAGATACACCCTGTGCCCTGGGGTTCGAATGACTGGAGCAGAGTTAAGCATCATCCTCGAGCAAAAAGGTGGAAGATGTAGAGTTCATACGTCCCAAACGACGATGAAGTTGCAAGTAGACTACATGGCCCTTAGACTGAATTATGCTCAAGAACACACATCAAAATAGGAGACCTAGTATGAGAAATTTATAATTCTGCCTGGTTCTTCTATATACGACCGGAGCAGGCAATTATTACAGGGTAGCTGTGTACGGATGTTGTCCAGGGTGTCAAACTGTGAGGAACAATAACACAGAAAATCTTTACAATCCTCGGATTGAATCAGCAAATTTGCTCTCGCGTGACATTTTAACCCAGCCAAACGCGTTCCCGGAGGGCGCCCCTAACACAAGAATGTGTCGCCCTACGCCCTACGTTTTCCGACTCCACAATGCACACTCTCGCGCCTTGCGCAATTGGCATGGCATTCCCCGAATCGTTATCACGCCGTGAATCGCAAAGCGTAAGATGCCTGGTGCTGATTCAATTTGATTTGGTGTTCTTTGCAGGTCATAAAAGTAAACATCTTTACGCAAGCTCGTACCGAACCCATCCAGCCGCATTTCACAACACATTCCTTGCATCTTGCCAGTAATTCATCTAGCAAAAATGGCAGTCGGATCTTCTCCTGCGCCTTTGGACGCGTCCAGGCTTGAGATCAATGCCCTGGCCAACCCCAAGGCCGTTCCAGATGCAAACAGCGAGGACCTCATGAGCCTCAAGGCATCCACAGATCGCATGATCACGGCTACTTGGACTGCTAAAAATGGTTGGACGAACCCTCAAGTGATTCCCTACGGCCCAATCGCCCTCATGCCCTCAGCAAGCGCCTTGCAGTACGCGACCCAGTGCTTCGAGGGCATGAAGCTCTTCCGCGGCCACGACGCCCGTCTTCGCCTCTTCCGGCCTATATATAACTGCGAGCGGATGCTCAAGTCCGCCACACGCATCTCGCTCCCGGCATTCGACCCTCGTGAACTTCTCAAGCTGATCCACAAGCTCTGCGAGCTTGAGGCGCCGAAATGGCTGCCCAAGGACAAGCCTGGGTCGGCGCTATATCTCAGGCCGACCATGATCGGATCGGATTCGAGCCTGGGCTTCAAGGTCCCGGACGAGGCGCAACTGTATATCTTCATGGTGTACTGGCCGGCGCCGAAGCCTGTCGCTGTGAGTGGCGGCGCTGCGCCTCAGACCGGGACACGGTTGCTGGCGAGCAGCGATTCTGCCGTCAGAGCGTGGCCCGGCGGTACGGGAGCAGCGAAGGTGGGAGGAAACTATGGATCGGCGCTTGCGGAGCATGCTCTGGCTAAAAAGCAGGGTTACGACCAGGTGCTTTGGCTGTATGGGCCTGACCGTCTGATCACGGAGGCGGGGTCAACAAACATCTTTATCTTGTGGAGAACGTCCTCTGGAGCTTTGCAAATGGCCACCTCCCCTCTGGACAAGGACGGCCTGATCCTTGCTGGGAATACGAGGCGCAGCATCATGGAACTCGCGAAAGAGATGTTTTCTGCTGAGGCGGCGAGTCCGCAATTGTGGTGTGAGGTGCTTGAAAGGAAGATCACGATGGCCGAAGTGCAGGCAGCCTCACGGGAGGGCAGACTGGTGGGTATCTTTGTCGTTGGGACGGCATTCTGGATCCAGGAAGTCAGCGAGATCTGTTTCAACGGGGAGAGCATCAAGGTCAGCATGGGTGCGACGCCACATGTGTCACTGCTGAGGGACCGAATGAAGGAGATCATGTTTGGAGAGAGGGAGAGCGATTGGGTAGATATCGTTCAAGAATCAGACTAAATTGCTCTTTTGACGGAGTACTAAAAGATCAGATTGAATCCTCCTGACTGCCCGATATATCCTTAAGATGACGGTTGCGAAACAGCGAAAGCCAATCTTCGTTATCAGCAATGGTCTGGTCCCAAGGATCAACAGAGTCAAACATGATCCGCCTCGCTTCATCTTGAAACATCCTATCTGTCGGGATGATGCCGAGCCTCATCTGCTCCTGTGCATAGCGCCCGAGATGCAGCGCCAAAACCTCGGGGAAGGTCATGTTGCTGGTATCCTCGTTGACGGCACCCAGAGGCCTTGGCTGTATGGTCGATTCAGGCGACAGCTCGGAGCCACTTGTTGGCGTCGCCATGCGTCCGTCGCTCCATATATGCCGAGTTCGTTCCGACGCTTGTTGGATTTGCGACAGGTGGTCCTTAGTACCGTAGCTATTGACCGAGAATGGAATCAGAGCTCTTGACTCGGAACCGATGAGATACGGTGGCATTGCATGTGTGACCTTGGCAGCAATTAAAGACTCGAAGCAATGCTCTCCTTTCCAATCATCCATAGTCGCGCCTTTACGAAAGTGCTTGGCGAGATGATCGACACGTTCTTGCCATGTCTGCATGCGGATATCGCAAAACCCGCACCTCGACGACACTGGCGGCCCTTCGTCTTTCCACGAGTCAATAAGGGGCAATGTCTCCACGTGGTGCACGAGTCGCAGATGCTGGACGAGATGGTCCTTGCGGCTGAAAATAGGAGTCTGTCCCTGGTTCTGGCAAGTGCCGTGATCATGAAAGTCTAGATGTTCAGCATTGGGATCGAGCAAGCTACAGTACGCACAATGAGCTCTCCCCGTTTCAGAAGACATCACCGTCCCACCAAAGGGCGCACATCGCCAACCCTGCAAATTGAGATGCAGCGATTTCTCATGTCTCGCCCAATCATACTTGCTCTTGAAAGAGTCGCAGCAGAACGTGCACGGGAACATCCGCCTGTCCTTGTGCTTTTCTTTCCTTTTTGTAACTGTCGGTCGAGTCCGCTTCTCCACGCGTCTGCGCGAGTGCTCGGATGTGCTTCGAAATGTTGCTGAGATGGCTGATGCATTGGAAGTTGAAGAACAGCTCGTGCCGCTACCGAAGCTGACGGTTGAAGAGGCTCGGTTGCCTATGCGCTGGCTGTTGAGACTGCCGGCTGAGGAGCGGGTTCGAAGGGGTGTTTGTCTCAGCGCGTCAGCGATGGCGGATAGGGAGGCTGGTTCGGTCTCTGGTGGTGAATTTCGCCAGCGCTGCATGGGATCTAGCGCAACATCTGTCGGTGCTGAGCCTGGGATGTCTATTGCCTGTGGGAGGTTTGGTTGATGTTGAATGCGGAAGTACCGGCTTCGTCGCCTTGGAAGGCCAGGTTGCTGGTTTTCGGCCACTGGGGAGTACTGATAGCTTCCCGACGGAGAAGTGCCCTGGCTGGACGTCTGCAACGCCGACGCTTCGTTTCGAGTGCTCGGCCCGGCCTTCGATGGACGATTCTGGGCTGAACTTGGCTGTGGTGGAAGTGAGGGAGCTTGCCAGTAAGGATCGTAGGTAAGGTTAGGACCCATCATGGACAGGGCAATATTCTGTCCTGTTGGATCGGAGAAACTGGGGAATGGACCAGAAAATAGCCCTTGATTTGATGAGTGCTCGGAGGTCGACTCTCCGTAGTGAAGACACTGAAAGGGAAGGAAATGGTTCCTGGGCAGGCTTTCGTTCTGTGCGCTGGGGGTTGTTTTCGAATCGGCTTCCGGTGCGAGTCCGAGACGAGCGAAATCGAGTTCTGAGAATGTCATGACTGGTATGTGAGCATGTGGTTGTAGTGACTATCATTCGAGAGCAAGTCTTACTGTCACCCTCGACATTGTCCGCTAATGGGCGTCGCCCTGCCCTTATCGCATTCTCATCAGGCGCCATTAGGCTCAGTGGGTAAAGAGTACAAGGATTGGTGATCGTATTCGAACGATAAAACGAATCCTTTCTCTGATATTGATTGTTGTGTTATCGAAGAGGCAATGATATGGTGGCAGTTTATGAGACTGTAGTGTTGGAGAATGTGAGAAACCTGGGGGGTATTAAAGCTTATGCAGCCCCTCGTCAGCTTTTCGAAAATCGGACTTGGCTTTCGCCACCCTGTTAGCCTAATTCGGTTAAGGGCCCATGGGCGTCCTTGGCGTCGATAGAATCTTCCCTGCAGCCAATCATCAAGCTTCGAGATGCTACTCAGGGTTTTGCTACCTTTACAGTAAAATTTCTAACAAAAGTCCGACAACACCAGCCCCACATCCTTACACCCGAATTACAACACCACATATTATATTACCAATTGAATAAAGAATAACTAGGTTAATAAGGTCATGAGGTATGTCAAAGAAAGCCCTGATTCTATACTTTAATACTTGGTATACCAATCCTGTGCGCGAATGCAGGCTTCAATGCGACAGGGAAGAGAGTCGATGACGCATTAATCTGCTCCGTTGCAATTACTGCCCACGCCAGCTTGATGCATTTGATTAATTCTTGCTTATTGAATTTGTTGGTTTTAAGGATTTCAAGATAAGGTAACATCTTCCTTACATTAGCCTTTAATTGCTTCCAAATGTGCTCATTTTGGTTGAGATCCGGCGGGTGTGCCGGCCAGTCAATCCACTCAATTGAGTGCTCTAACAGCCACTCGGTTGTTGACTGAGATGTATGAATCCTTGCGTTATCTTGCCAAATCTTCGCATGCCGTTATATATAGGAAGTAAACCTTCCGTTAAAGCCGGTTGATAACTTCCGGAAGTATATCCTCTTCTTTTGCCGGTTTGGTCGCGGATCATAATAGTAATACCGGATTTTCCTCTTCTTCAGATTGCTCTCCAAACTATGATCGATACTTAGACTTCCCGTGAACTGTGACATTGACAAATGGTCTCATAAACTTTTTGTGAGGCTTGCGGGAGATCCAACTACGTTTATAGTTCGGTTGCGATTGAACTGTCGATTCGTCGGAGAACATTGTCTGAAGTTGTCGTTAGTCTAGTGAAAGATTCCTGAGCTGCGTCTACACCCAAACTTCAAACCGCCATACCTCCAGCGATTCTTCAGTATCTTCCATCTAAGCTTGAGACCATAAAAGTTGCTGATAAGTTGTTTCTTGTGATAGCGGTATCCGCTGCATAGCCTTCCATTTGCGGCCATAATGGAAGCATATAACGCGGCTTATAGTAGATTGTGAGATTTTACTACCTATGAGATTGACAAGCGCTTCATATGTTATCCTACGGTCGCGTTTAAGTGAAACTATTACGTATCGAATCTCCTAACTGCGGGTTTCCTAGAACTCCTACTTTTGAGTTTTGTATCAAGAGTTCGTAGAGTTTTCCAGCGTTGAAAAATATTAAAGACGGTGCCTGTTGAACACTTCGCCGCGCGAGCGACGCCACGGTATGACCTTCCTCCCTCTATCTCGCAAACGATAAGGGCTCAGGCCACCTCGCGCAGGTCCTGATTTGGCCCGCGGTTTGCGCATATTATAGATAAACTTCCGTTATGTGAGGACATTATTTGCTATTGTTGTGGAGGTTGAAGAGGAAGAGGGCGTCGAGATGTAATGTGGTGGAGTACCTGTTGGCGGGGCAGTGTTCAGATTCTTTTGGACACTAATTTCAATCACAGATGGCCTGTTTCTCATGCTCTGAAGAAAATCATAGTCTGGCTCGTAGTCATGTAAGATATACATTATTGTGATGAGCGATCAGTTATTAGCAATCGTGCAGGTCTTCCAAATGCTTGAAGTCAGAAGGCTGCGAGGTCGTCCCAGGGTTCACCCAAACATGCATTCGCTTATGCTCTATTCGGCTACTCACATCTCAAAATTGTATCTCCCATACTTCTATGTCTACCGGAATCTCTAACAGCAAGGTATTTGCTATCGAATACTACCCTCTATCAAATCTTGGTCCTCTCAGCTCGCATAGCATTTGGGTTTACCTTATTAGCCCAGTTCTCATCAATCGTAATCTGCTCCTTTCTCGATTGCTTCTTCCAGTACTTCTCGAACTCTTCTTTTTCTTGCTGCCACCTCTCAAGCTCACTTCCAAGAAATCCGATGACGGCGTCGGCACACTCAGTAACTCTTTCCATAGCAACCAGATGACCACAGTCAAGAACAATCTGTTTGACTCGGCCAGCAGCAGCACCGCCACTGCCACCAACTCCAGTACCGGTTCTCGCCATCTTAGCCTCGCGCTGTTCCAGCGGCGATAGCTCTGACGTCTCCCCAAAGATATACAGCACGCTGGGACGGAGCTCTGGTAAGCGACGAAAGACCTGGAGCGGTTCAGGGCGGTAGAAGGGATACCCGGGATACTCTTCGTCTGCAACTGGGTCCTTATCTAAGTATTCTTCACCGGGAACCTCGCGGTACGTAGGTCTGAGAAAGGTGAATAATTCTTGATGCTTTGAAGTTGTGAGCGTGACACGTTCGTCTTTCTCAGTGTCTTGAGCGGGGTGAAGCTCTGTCGGCACATGTCGAAGACCATACTCAATCCAGCGGTCCAGAACACGGGGATCCCATGCCTGGAAAAACTTGCTCCCTCGGAATCGCGCTGCGGCGGCTTCTCTCGACGGCCAAATATCGCGGCGGGGAGTGGATGAGATTGCCGGCGGAATGCTACCGTTTGGAATCTGGATGACGGGGTCAAGAAGGACAAGGGACCTCAGAAGTCGTGGATGGGCTAGAGACAAAATGGATCTGCAAATCCATTAGTGCTATGTAGGTAAGTGTGGATTTATACTCCTACAGTTGCGTGGCGCCCATACTGTGACCTATTCCAACGATAGGATGAGGCATTGAGTCTTGCTTCTGGTTAATCAAGTTCATTATATCTCTTGCATTATCGGACCAACTCGCTGGAACCTATCAGTACCTGTAATATGTCGCATAATGGGTTACTCACGGTCATTCCCGAGTATCTTCTCGTTCAAGGCGCCAGATTGGCCCTGGTTCCACATATCTGCGATCCAGATTGATCGAATGCGTATACCACTTTGGGAAGCACATTGGTAAATGTCATCCCAGAGTGGCTCATACATTTCCTACCAGACGGTGAGTATTGAAGCGAGGATATACTGGACAACGACACTCACTTTGGGAAATCCATTTGCATGAGCTCCGATGATCGTGAGATCTCCCGGCTTTGGTGTCGGGTTGTCTAGGGGGATGTACTGCTTCACCAACAGCTTCGGCGTGTCGTCGTCGCCATTGGCAGTCGCTGCTATGTGATCTCGAGTGTGACAGCCGTTGACAATGTGCTGTACCATTCGAAACGATGACGCCATCCTGATCGGAATGTGTTGTTGTCCAAAACGACAAACGAGGGTTGGTTGTTTACGCTGACCAAGCTGCAGGCACAGACGAAAGGTCCGAAACATGGTTGACGGCAGTGCAATTAAGGAATCGCTATTCCAAAAACCTCGGCCTCTGCGGGAACAAGGCTGGCTTAAACTGCAGCTACCACTGGCCGACATCGGAATAACTAATTTGAAGCCGAGTTGTATACGAAACGGGGTTAGTTTATGACGCGCGGTAGAGTGAATGAGCCTCAGTTGTGGAAGTGCAGATCTCAGGGTGGCTGTCTCATAGGATTTCGTACTTATCGTTTATATCAATCTATTCTTGGCTTTGACAATCTGTCAACGCATGGTTTTCACTTTTTAAAGCCTTTCCTCGTTGGTATTCCTTCGCTTATTTCCTATCACCTTGCTGCTCTAAGATCTGCCTTATAAGACTGTTATTAATTAGTATTAGCACTTTAACCTCTCTGCCCTGTTAATACTAATACCTATTAATAAACTAAATCTCTATTTTCTAACTTTATTATAAATTTACTATTATATAGAATATTATCTTTAGTATTTTTTAAATAATACTATTTACTATTACCTTAAGCTTTTTTATTAAGAAATACTTTAAAATGCCTAGTATATTATATAATTCTAGCAGTATATTAATAACTTAAAAAATATCCTTAAGTAATATATATTTAGTTTTATAAATAGTAAGTAAGTCTTTATTTTATATATTTTTAAAGGTATAAAATAGGTTATAAAGGCATTAACTATAACCTTCTCTAGCTAGATTTAAAAAATATCTAAAAATAAGTATAAGGTTATATTAAATTATAGGATAAGTAATAAGGCATTTAGAAAGTAAGATAATTTAATAGCCTTAATATCTAATTTAGTTTAAAGAATAAGGCCTAGGGATATTATAGTAAAGCCAGTATATATAATATTAAAAGGAGCATTAAGAGTAACTTTATATAAAATAATACTAGTAATATAGTTAGGCCAGGTAGCTTTTTCTATAAATATTTCCTTATTAATAGCCTTAATTATACTAAATCTATTCTGCAAGAACAAAATATGCGATAAAGCGTTAAGCCGATGCGGTCCTTTAACAGAAACAATAAGGTGGTTGATTATATCTATTTGCATAACTTGATCGAGCCCTGGCGTTATTGAAGGGCGGTACCATTCTCTGTTATCTAGTACCTCGTAGCGGTAGTTGCTATGCTAGTCAACTACTTCTCCCTCCCTTATTTCTAACCTAATTCTGCTGCAGTTTTTAAGGAATTCACCGGCAAGAGAAGGTCAATAGAAGAAGAAGTGTAACAGATGGTATTAGAGGGGCTAGTACCTTAGCCAGTAAATAAGCAGGAAAGGTGCCAATACTGCCCAGCCCCAAGACATATACTTAAGGTTTCTTAGCTTTTACTGTTATGTTCCTTACCTAACTTGGTTACTTTTTCATTCTCCTTCTGAGCGAATGGAAAGTATGCGATATGCGCCGCATCGTGAAGATCTCACCACTTTTGAAATACTAGAGAGCAGGTCACGTGCCAAAAGTCTGGAATCACCCAGATGCTACCCCGCTTTCAACACAGCGTAACCAAACCATCACGACTTCTTTAATTAGCAATTAGATAATGAAAAATGACTTCAGAAAACCGGTCTTTTGGTACTGAGATAAGCGGAAATCGTGAATTTAATCATGAATTTACTCCAGAGCAAAGAGCAGCTATAATGGCGGAGCTACGCGCCGGCAAATCTCAGAGGGAAGTTGCAGATAACTTCTCAACGACCCAAGGGACCATCTCAAAGACCAAAAGACGATGGGAACAACACCACAACTTGGCCTCACAGCCTCAAAAAGGGCGTCCAAAGAAACTTATGCCTCTGAAGATTGCGAGGATTAATTCATATATTAATCGGCATCGCGATATCACCTGGAATGACGTTCTGTATGAGCTGGAATTAGATGTCTCTATTCATACTCTCAAGAGACGTTTACAGAGCCATTGGCGTCGCAAATGGCGGTCAAAACGACGGATTGAACTGTCAGAAGAAGACATAAAGGAGCGGCTTGAACACTGTACGTTTTGGCTCCATTATCTCGACGATTACATACGCGTAAGTCGGTTTAAAATGAAGCTATTCCTACTGACTTTGGCATATAGATTTGCTTCAGTGATGAGGTTACTGTACAGAATGCCCCGAACAACCCCGACGGCTGGGTCTTTCGCCGGCCTGATGAGAAATACCGTAAGGACCTAGTTAATGTTCAGTCTCACGGAAAGGCTCGTCAATTAATTATGTTCTGGGCAGGAATCTCTGGAAGGAAAAGGACATATATTATCCCCATGACGAGAGATATTACGTCTGAAAAAGGAGGTTATTCTAGCTGGTCTTATCGTAAAGCCCTGATAGAAGGTCTTCTTCCTTTTATCGATGAATTTCAGCACTTTCAGCAAGACAACACCCGTGTTCACATCGCCAAAGCTTCGAGGGACTGGTTGCTCTTACATGGCATTATTCTAATTAAATGGCCTGCGCATTCCCCTGATTTAAATCCAATTAAATACATCTGGAAGGCTTTAAAGGCCAAATTGCGAAGAATTTATCCTGAATTTATCAGACTAGGCAAAAGCGAAGCCGATAGGAAGTTGCTGATCAAATGGATCCAAGAAGCGTGGGAGGCGTTGCCCGACCGGCTGATTTTGAAGCTGACGACTTCGGCTGCTAACAGACTTAAGGCCTGCAAGCGGGCACGCGGTTGGTATATAAAATATTAATCTACGGATTTAGGGCTATTAATTGATATATAAATAAAGCTATTCTGATAATTAATTCGTGTTCAATTGCAAAGTGAAGTAATATGTTGAAATAATTGGTGTTATTGGTGGAGCGGGGTGATTCCAGACTTTTGGCCTGACATTTTACGTCCTAATTTTCTTCCATGGAACTCTTTATTGGGGAAGAATTCTCCTCCGGTACGCCCTTTGCATGAATTAATCTCATCGCAAGCTCGGCTCTATGGGCACGACTTTGCAACTCATTAGGCCGTGATAGGGCGAGGTTTTCGCCGTCGCCGGTGCACTCGAACCTTAGCTATCTACGAGGTACTTTGCCACTAACCGACCGGTGCTCGAAATTTTCTTCACTCAAACTTGCGGTAATACAGTGCATGAGAAATGCTAAAACCTCGACATATAGGTAGCCTTGGGTGAAAGGGTAGATACTGATGCCAGAGAATTTATGAAAGATCGCTCCCCAACAATGATACCTCAGCCCTCGGACAGGTGGTTCATGGCTAATAAGCTAAGGGTGTCGCTTGATAGATGTAGGGCGTGGGGCGTGGGGCGTGGGGCGTGGGGCGTGGGGCGTGGGGCGTGGGATTTTCTCGGCACAAGACTGGAGGAAATTAGAGTCTGCGGAGCGGGAGACGGAGTTGCCGACCAGGGCCGGAGCTGAAGCTGAGCAATGACTTCCGGCGGCTCACTCCCGCTCTGCAAGTGAGTCGGGGCTACACCATCCGTTTTCTCAGGATCATCGCCACGATGGCTGCATCACCAACAGGGAGTCCGTGGTTTGATGCCTCTTTCGACCTCCTAGATGACGAGAACCCTGTCAAATTCTCTACAGCAAGTAGAGCCTTGTCACATTCAATTGCCAGACATATGATAGAGAGCTGATCTTGCATCTATTGCTCTGCTGGGCAATAAGGTGTCATCTTTCGATTCGGAGAGTCTTCTAAACCATAAACTTATGGTTATATCTCTCCTTGCTTTGTTTACTTACATTTCTCCTTCTAGCATGCGAATTATGGCGACTCAAAATCCATCGTATGAACTCGCCCGGTTGCGGTCGAAGTTCGCATCGAGAAGTATAACCAGTTTCTAAGGCAGTAACTTAGAAGAGTATATTTTCTTTTTTAAGCCCTCTTCGCTATCCTGTGTGCATCATTATGGCCAATGGCTCAGTACTTGGGAATAACCTTCTTATCCTTAAGTATGTTGAAGATACTTTCGAGGTTTTCCCAGGTATCAAGGTATCCTGTCCAGCCTAGCTTTCGCGATTTTGACATGCTGAGAATGTTGTTATAATCTCGACCCCATGCGAATCCGGCAAACGCCCAAGAGGCTTTGCTGAGCGCTTCAGGATCAAGTCCTTCGCGATCAGCCAAGCGCTTCCACGCATCCTTCACTTCTTGGGTCTGCGACCACTTAACCAAATCCACCCGTTGACGAATATAGCTCTGAGGGGTATGACCCTTAAGTCCGATGTCCTTGGCTACAACTGACATCGGAGGCTCCGATACAAGAGCCTTCTCTGAAGCTAGGGGCGCCTCGCGCGAAAACTGGTCGGCAGGGACTTTCAGGCTAAAGTACTTAGCAACTCGAGGCCACAAGTTCATCCAAGACTCAGCGTCGCCGTTGGCGACATTGAAGCCCTCGTTAGCGGCGCGGGGCTCAAGTGCCATCCATCGAAGGAACTGAGCATGTAAGGCCGCATCGGTAAAGCAAGTGACGTTGTTATAGAATACCTCAGATCCAGGGAACACCAACTCGTCTCCAAGTTCTTTCGATACCACGGCGTAGATCGCAGTCGCGCTAGCGAGGTTCATAAAATTTCCTTGCGCAAATCCGAGGACCTCGCTGGCAAACGCGACATTCCATTCAACACAGTTCCTCTTACAGAAATCATATAGGATGTCCTGCTGGCGGTAGTAGAAGTTGGGGGGATATGGAGGCTCGGGCATTCTGGAAACGAATGAGCATTGCACCTTCTGACTTGTCAAGGACTCTTAAGACCCACCGCGGATCAGTTTCTTGCATTGGAATCTTGACTCGGCCGAGATGAACACCGTAGTTCTTTGCTCCAGTGACAAGAACAAATCGCTTGATCTTTGAAGCAGCACCAGTCAATTCAAGGGCCTTGCAGAACGCAGATAGCATGTCCCCTGTATGCGTTATTAGACACCTGAACATTCTAATGCAATTCGACAATCGTACCATTAACACGCGTATTCTCTTCATCGGTATCCTTCTGCAAGTATGCCGCGAAGAAGACGTAGTCAGCCTCGACATTTTTCAAGCCATCACACATGCTCTCGGCTGTGGCAGTCAGATCGAGGTGCGTATGCTTGACTCGAGGGCCGAAATCATCCTTCTTGGAGCGAGACATTGTGTAGATTGTACTCCATTCTTCCGGCCTGCTGCATAGTTCCTTGACAATCTCTCGGCCAAGGATGCCTTATGTCCAATTGTGTTAGTGTCGGTTACCTGTCGCATAGGCGGGCAGTGAGAACGAAGCGCAACATACCGGTGGCACCAGTGACAATTGCTGATGACATGGTGGTAATGGTTGATGGTGAGCTTTGAGACAATGTTCTGATGTTTAGTTTTGATTGTAACTGAAAACTCTCGAGGCTGTGTACTCTTTATACGGGATCTTTTGCAGTTGAAGCTTACAAATTTACAGGTGAGAATAAGGCCTACTCCGGTAGCGGTGGACATAGGTACGTACCTTGAAGGGAAAGTTTGGTCGTGACGCAATAGTACAGGTGGAGTCCAAATTATGCCGAACATCCTTGCCATTTATTTTGCTGACGAAGTAATGAATGTATTTTGGAAGACATCTATCCCGCAAGGTGTGCCGCACATGCCGCGACCAGTCTGACAGAGCCGGAGCGACTCGACGTAGAAATGACGGGGTTGAGCTGCCCAGCTTAGTAATGATGTGCAGGCAAACTTTGATTCAACGGTGTTCTACAAGAATTTCGGCCCTTCTTTGCCCTTGGGTGACAATTAGCATCATATGTGGCTATGGACGTTAAAAACCTACAATCCGCTATAAAACCTAGGCAGCTCAAGTGCTAACGTTACAACTTGGTAGCCGGCAAGGGATCTTATTAATTAATTGTCCTGTGAAGTCGGAGTTTTACATAATTTACCAACTGGAGAAGACGTGGTACGAGTCATTTATAGATAGCCAGGCGCAGTTATCTGTCATGAATCGCCTATGTAGGTGCAACTGACCATGCGATATTTACCTCAGTCCCTGACGCGGAAGATACTCCAGTCCGCTCCCATCAGGCAGACAGCTATTGGGGAACGCCATGTTCTCACACGGTGTGATGCGCCATGACAAGCCTCTTCGTCATGTTGGTGATGCCCGCAAAGACCCTTGTTCTGTGGGTATCTGTAAGACAACTAAACTGTCGATTATAAATCATCGAATTTGAAGTCTTCCATCTTTTTACAGGTAGAAAGCCGCGCCACAGAGACACAGCACCCCTTACTACCCATACTTGGTCTGAGATATAAGTTGAGACTTGCGACGTCCCAGTTGCTGACCTCAATCCCATATAGAGCATAATCTTCATTGACCAAGAAGCCAAAGCTCAGAATGAGGTGAATAACGGTCCCCTACGCTTGCTAGACATTTCTGACCATAAGGATGACAGTAGCAACATTGAACAGTTCAAGAAGTTGAGGGAATCTGCCTCTCCAGTTGAGACAGCTGCCCTCGACTCGTTTTTCGATCAGTTACCCCCTATCCCGCTATCTCATTTGGTCGGTAGTTGGAATGGTGGGTTCTTCGACACAGGCCACCCGAACGGAGACTTCATGAAAGACATTTCCTGGATTGGCAAAGACTTCTTCTCCGTCGATCACGTCGATCCTGTGATCGTGGAACGTGGCGGCAAGAGACAGAGCTGGGGAAAATGGGGCCTTGCGAGCGTACGTGCAGCTTACTTCTCAATGCTTCACCCATATTGACTTCAATGCAGTTGAAAGAAATCGTCTTCCGAGGCCAAGTGACCTCTGCCATGGTATATGACGATCAACCAGTGATCGATTACTTTCGATTTGTGGACGATAAAACCGTGGCCGGGATCATGGAGGGCAAAAAACTGGACGGGCCGTTCTACTTCTACCTCACCCGGCCTTGAACATGGTCGATCACTGGAGGTATTCAGGGCCTGTTTGTAGTTCGCTGTGGAAACACAAGTTTTGCTGGCAAAGAGATCAATGAATAAGATTAGTGAACATGATCTTTACTTGTTTTGCTGAGATCGAATAAAACACGGTTGAAGAAAGCCCATACGTACTGTAGCCACATGGTTGAGATACGCCGCACCGGTCTAGTCCCGAGGAAGGTTATTTTCGCGCCCTGCGCCTTACGCCCTGCGCCTTACGCCCTACGCCTCCCTTCTTAAGTTCTTATGACTGACCATGGCAGAATGATGCCAATTCAAAGAAGACTTAATAGTAACACCAATAAGTAAGTCCTCAGAGGAACTGGTCTGGTCGGGTTCTAGATTGTTTTGGATGTACAATGCATTTCGGGAGCCGTAGAGAATTTCATGACTGGAGGTAGTTGCAAACTTACAATGCTGCAACCCAGGTTTCTACAATAAGTCACACTGTATGTAAGGCCAGGGCTGAACAGGGAAAAACTTTATTTCAGTTTAAGATTGATACGTCCGATCCGAGTGTCAAGGGGTAAGAAACCACGTCTTATAGGTCTCGGTCTCGGCGAAAATGGGAGCAATATGTGGAGCGAAGTCCGCCCTAAACTTGACAACCAGGGCGTGGTAAAAATTGATAATTCGATTTTCATCAAATAACGTAGTAGAGGCATGTAATAAAGGCGCTTGATCTTTGCAGACTTAGAGCACTCGAGATTCTCATGATGGGATATATAAGAGGCTTACCACATATGCTTCATTACCTCAAACCGTTGGCAGCCATTTGGAAGAGAACCATGACAGTCCAAGCCGTCCTAGCCGTTCGACCTCGCGTGCATGTCTTAGGGCTAGGGAGCATAGGCACGTTTGCTGCCCACTCATTGGCAGAGGTGCCACCCCCTTTGACCCCATCAGTCACATTGTTATTGCATCGAGCGTCTTTGGTCAAGGATTTCGTCCGGAACGGCTCCCAAATAACCTTGACTACTCGAGAGGGTGCAACGGTAAATAATGGCAACTACAGATTGGAAGTACTACAAAATGGTGAATGGCATCAAGTTCTTTCTACGTCACGGGAACCGATGCCGTCGAACACCACCGTCCGGACCGATATTATCGACCACCTCATCGTTTCAGTCAAGGCACCCCAAACGGCATCAGCATTGGAACCACTCAAACATAGACTGAAAGCTTCGTCAAACATACTGTTCTTGCAAAATGGATCTGGCATGATTGAGCAGGTCAATGAGCAGGTCTTCACAGACGAAAGGACCCGGCCAAACTATATCACAGGAGTCACCTCACACGGCGTCACACTCAACGCTCCATTCAACATTACGCACACTGGATTTGCTGCTACGTCCTTAGGCATGGTCCCTCGAACTTCAGATACTAATGGCCACTCACTGAGAACACCTTTGTCATCCTACCTTCTGGAAGCCCTTCCTCTTGTACCAAGACTCAACGCCACAGAATACAACTTCCTCGATGTTTTCCAGATTCAACTAGAAAAGCTAGCAGTTAACGCATTTTGTAACCCTCTTTGTGCGTTGAGCGATGCAAAGAATGGGTACTTATTTAGCATCCCAGAGACGCGTCGTGCTCTGTTATCCGAAATTTCTCGAGTTATCCATGCCCTTCCGGAGTTGCATGAAGTACCTAGACTTTCAGAGCGGTTCTCCGTAGAAAGACTGGAGATAACTGTAAATGGCATCATTCAGAAAACAGCTGAAACAACATGCTCGATGGTTGTAGATTTGAGAAAGGGGCAGAAGACGGAGATTCAGTTTATCAATGGGTATTGGTGTCGAAGAGGCAGGGAGGTTATGGTGCCGACGCCTATCAACGACGACCTAGTGCGGCAGATTCTCGAGCGACAGGGAGATAAGAAGCTGATTTACGAGTATCAGTAGAGAAACTAGAAAGCACTATGAAGGATATTTATCAGAAGTACTGGACAAGTTCATGAGAGAACGATTGCCTGTTTTTGTAGAACATGATGTATACATGGTTGTTAAGGGTATCAGAATCAAAGATCAATTCTTAGAAACATGACTTGCAGCACCTGAATATGACTACTATAGTCTTCCTGTACACTACGACTGTCCCACTACCATGTGTACCTATACTCTGGGTTATTTTCTCCAAGCTCGGCAATTTCTTCATACATACCCTACTCAAGTATGTTGACCGGAAATGCGCCGCATTTCCATCTAGGCTTGGAAACCAGGAATATGAAACGCGCCGTGCTTTTTCTATAAAGGCCTGTGCTAACTATGTGAAAGTCTGCGCTTATAGATGCTGTAGCGCGAACTAATTTAAGTTATGTTGATTGGGAGAAAGGGAGTAGTAATTAACTTCTCTTTTTCTTATTTAGCTAAAAGGCACTCTGCAGAGAGTATTCTATTCTCTTAGTATCCTTATAGCTTTATTAATATAATAGACTTTGCAGTATGTATAGAGGCTATTATTATATTGCAGCTAAGTTAGCTTTAAAAGCTTAAGAGTCTTGGCTTATATTATAATTTGCCTAAGCTAGTAATAATTTATATTAAATATAGCTTTACTATTAACCTAATGCATATACTGTATTACCTAGGCAATAAGCATTATATACCTATATCTGCCTACTATAGCCTAAAGCCTCTAATTTACTCTTTAAATCTTCTAAACCTAGAGATACTTCTACCTCGATTAAACGGCTTGCCGCGTTATATATAACTTACCTTATATAAGGGCTTGGCCTGTAAGCATTATAGTCTTTAGTCTATCGGCGAGAAAGTATTGCTAACCTATATATAGACTAAGTATATTAAGGAGCTTAAGCTTATAGCTTAATAGCAGACTTAATACTAGCTATATATTTATATCTAGTAAGGCTTGTTATTTTAGAGCTAGTTAGTAAATACTATCTAAAGGCCATGGCTTATTATTACTAATAATAACCCTAGCTATGGCTTTCTATCTTGTAATACTTTCCTATAAGCTAGTTCTAGTATTATTAAATACCTTATTTAAAGAGCTCTTTGCTAATAAGTATATAAGGTTAGGGGATATTTAAGGAGGCTATATAAGATTATATAATAATATAGTATTAATATCTTTTACCTTATAAATAAACTATATATAGTATATAGGCTAGGAAATAATTTTTAAAAATATATATTATAATATCCTTATATTACTTATAAAGTTATTTAATTATAGGACTAACTAGCCTATGCCCTTAAGTATTATAAAAGGAGAAGTAATTTATAGCCTAATATAAGATAAATAAAGGTTAGTATTAGTAATGGCAGTGCTAGGTCGCCTCCTCTACTAATATAGCATAATGGTCTAGAGAACTAATATATACTTGAGAAGGTAGCTTTATAGCAGGTTCCTAGAAAGACCCTGCGGCCGATATTCTACTGCACTTTTGTTACTTTGCCGCTAACGAGGACTTTAAGGGAGGGATCGCGAGCTTGACGATGCTGGTGTACTTCAGTGCTGTATGCGGGCTGTCGACCCCTAACGGCAACAAATACCTCCAGCCTTACCGGTTCACCTCTATCCTGGCGAAGCTTATTTACTATTTATGGCTAATTTTTCTTAAGGCAGTGCTGCCGCGTTTCTCGTGTAGCTACGGTGGCATTATGCGTCGGCTGCGTCACGTGCTATTGCGAAGGCTCAATACGGCCCCCTGTGAATATATATGTGATAGCACTTTATCCCCTATAGGCGAGTTCCTAAGTCTCCTGTCGAATGGCAACGCTCTTCGGCGGTCTTAAGGATCGGCCTTTCGTTTTTATTAGAGCGATGTTGGCGAGGTGCTCTCCGGGATGGCAATCAACAACTTTCGATGGTAGACTTCCGTGGCCTAGCAAAAGTTTAAAGCTGCTCTGACCAACTCCTTCGACACTCCAAAGGCCATGTCCGTTTTCCTCAAGTTGGTCAACATTACCAATGTTCACTTGAGAGTCAACAAGGAGCCCGATCTCGTGGCTCTCGAGTCTATCGCCGCTGGATTACAAAGGTGGTTGGTATCTTTGGTCTTGATTCCGATGCTTCACCTCCGTATGACGGTCTTGGCTGGGCCACTGTTATTGCTTCGGATGTTGAGCCCTAGACGGCCGTGCAGCCCTACCCAGATGCGTTTGTCAAGGTTAAGTCGGACGTTGCTAGCCTTTCTCTGGAGAGCGGAGGGATCTCTTCGTTGCATGAGCAGGCCCCTGCAGTTGAGTTTGGGTCGATCGCATCAGGTGGCTTACGCGACCCTGAGTAACGGGCATTTCCCTACCTTCGTGCGGTGTCCAAACTTTGAGACGAGCTGCGCCGTATCCAGTGTTGCTAATAATATAAACAATATGGTATTGCCAATACGGACCCCTTCGCAATATTATTGTATTGCCAAGGGGTGCATATTGTATTACCCAATATGAGCATGACTCATTGTATTTATTGCCAAGAACCCAATATATTGGTAGTGTGACAGTACACCCAATATATTCCACGGGACCCCATCATTCTACCGGTACCGCTTCTGCACAAGTCTGGTCACCCTGAAAATCTCGTATCCCAAACCATGACTTCAGGCACTCCAATGCTTCAATTACACCACTCCCAAGTCGATTTCGGCGGTCTGTAATCGTTATCTTTGCACCAGAGAAGAGTCCTTCAGGCTCCTCAGACATTGCAGGAATTGACAGTATATCCACGGCTATCTTGCTCAGGCTCGGGTAGGTTTTCTGCTGCGTCTCCTCTAGCCACCATGTAAGGGCGCTTGTAAGGCCATAAACCTGTTCAGAATTGCAATATCGCTCGTATTCGTCCATGGCGAGCGACGGCTGCAGATGCTTGTTCCTCTAATTCAAGAACTCGTTCGTGGTTATCGATGGGACCTCTCAGAGAGGAAGCGGCGATTCCACAGGTTTATATTCGTTTGTCGCAGGCCGGGCATGGTCTCAACGAGCCTCAGGAACAACGGCCGTTAGTAATCAAGCTGGGTGATTTAAAGTAAAAC